>QLOD02000030.1:13376178-13387412 GCA_003260245.2 Sideroxylon spinosum | reverse complement strand
GTGGCAACCATTTCGATGACACGTACCCAGAAATTCTTAAAGTTCCTTCCTTATGTCATGGTAGAAAGTTCTTATAACGATCAAACCCTGCTCAGTAAACACAACTCAAGATAGGGCCCCCTTCAGAGGGCCAAAAAATAATATAAAATGTAGTTTTGGTAACTTTTTGGCATTTCGTACTGAGATATCAAATCATACTTTTCAAAGATAAATAATATCATTCAAACGAATTTGGACAGAAATTTTTTTATTTTGTGTGTCAGACATTTTGATTTTAAATCTGTTCAAACGGATTTATGTCAGAAATTTTTAAAAGTTGCAAAATTTTTGAGATTTGTAGAAATACTATTGAGGTTTGTGAAAATATTTTTGGGATTTGTAAAAATTTTATTGAATTTATAAAAATTTATTGAAATTTGTAGAGATTTATTATATAAATTTCACAAAGTATAAGATGAGCAAAATGTGCTATTATTATTATATAAATTTCACAAAATACGAGATGAGCAAAATGTGTTATAGAGTTTTAAAAATTTTGAAAGTTTTTAAATTTTTTTTTGAGATTTTCGGTGCTCCAAACAAGCCCAAAATGTCACAAAATTTACTCTTCTTCCGAAGTCCACACACTTATTCCAAACCTGTCAAAATTCACTTAATTTTGATCCGGTTCTCGAATTTCTTCAATTTGGGAACATAATCATCGACTTCAACCCTTTCTTCTCTTTTCTATCCGCAAAAGTGGATGAGTTTGGTTTTTTTTTTTTTTATCCATTTAAGCTCAATTTAAATATAACTTTTTTGTGAAAAGTCCAAACTTCACTCGTTTATTAAAAATAATTACATCCAACTCATCTCAACTTCATTTGGAAAACATCCACCTCTCAAAATTAATTTGATTTTTAAATAAAAAATTAAATTGATTTGATTTAATTTGATAAATAAAATTTCATGTACGAAATACGAATTTGAATTTAAGAATTAAATTGAATTGAATGATTTATGAGAAATATAACCATATTAATAGAAATAGAAAATATGATAAATATGATATATGAGAATAAATTTGTCCATTTATTTAGGTGGATTAGCAAAAGAATAAATTTTTGTCAAATTTTAGACTCCATTCGGTGTACATGTTTTTCATTTTGAATTTTTAAAGATAGTAAAAATAATTCAAAACACGTTTGGTTACTTTTATTTTCAAAATTTATTTTAAAAACAGATTTGTATATAAAATGCAAAATGGTCAAAACTTGTTTTAGGCTTTCTTAACCCAAAACATGAAGAATCCCAAAATGCAAGAAATAAAAAAGTCAAACCAAATGCATTTTTAATATTCTTAAAACATTAATCTCAAATAATAAATAACAAATAAAATATAGGAATATAAGCCAAATGCCATCTTATTGTTTTGAGTTAAATCTTAAATAATATAAAAATTCCAAAATTAAATTATGAAATAAAATTAACTCATAAAATTTTATTTTAATTCAAAACATAAGAATAAATAAAAATACTAACTCCGTTCCTCCATGCAAAAGAGTAAGATAAAATATTAGTTAGTTTAATCACTTTGTATTTTATGATCAATTAAAGACTATATGGCCACTGATATATTACGTGTGTTATACTTTCATGGTCATTGTAATTTTCAAAGTCAACTCCAACCGGGTTGGCCCATTGAATTTAATGTGATTATGGCGCAGCTTAATTCCCACGAGTCTACAAAACCGGTTATCGTAACATGGGAGCAAAGTAAAACATACGCCAACAAAATAGCCTGTGGTCGGGCTTCACTTTTTTCTATGAATTTTTTAATTTTCCATATAGGAAATGAAGTTTATATCAGGATATATATATACACACACATATATATATGCAGTAGTGATTTGTGATACAATATTGCCTTACAAGCATCAGGAGCTAATTCAAGAATTGTTGGCTATCTTGGGACAAGCACAAACTATTAATTGTAGTTCCGGGAACACTCGTTAACAACTAATTAAAATATGCTATGTAATAATATTTTTTTATTTTTTTCATATAGATATTATTATATGACATGTATTTATTGGTTCTTAATGAGTGTTCTGAAATATCCGTTAGAAGAATTCTAAATTTTAAAACTTTCATTAAAATATTTTAAAATTACGCATATTTAATTCTAAAAAAAATTAGGGTATTTGACCACCTAAAATTCTCCTTTTAAACAAATTTCTAAGTTTATCTAACTAAAAAAATTTATAAAATAATATTGTACTAAACAATTTTATCAAAATTTCAATCAAAATAACGTGGAATAACCACTTTGATAGGTTAAGTACTTGAAAAGGATCAATGCACCCAAAATTCTCCCACAATATTCTAATTAATTGTTTAAAAATTATATATAATTAGCATAGAAAATATTATTGCGGTGACTTTTGGATATCTATATTTTTTTCCCTCGAATATTTGAAGGCTGAAATTTAGAGAAAAAGGCGTGAATCAAACTTCAGAACCTAGATCCAAGCGAGGAAAATCATGTCAACTCAACAAATAATTAGGTATAATTTTATACACACTTTGTTTTAAGAAAATACAAATTTTCTTCTAAACTTGTTTGATTGGTGTTCTGACCCGTAAACGTGGTCTCTAGTGATGGGTTTAACAGATGCTGATTTGGCTTGGAATTGCACTCTCTTAATGACTTGCTACCTACCGCCGATAACAAATTGCACCTAATTCTTAGCACAGATACGTGTGTGTGTGTAATGTAGTTAGCAAGTCACATATCAATGTTTATAATCAGTTACACTACAACTAAAATATTGACTTTTTTAACTTTAATTTTTAATAATAATACATCTCAAAATTTTATACACAGCACGCATGTCCACATTTCAAACGTTTATCAATTATAGAGGACGTGGACAAAAATGAGAGAGGAGTTCATATTTAAGAGACGAAAGAGTTTAAAATTGTTATATACTCAAGATTGTTTATATTTTTTATTTCAATTCAATATTTTATGTATCGAATTATATATATATTTTTATATAATTTTAAGTTATATAGATAATGTTCATTTGTGAGTTTACTAGTTGAGTGATTTTACAAGTAGTTAAGTCTAATTATAAATTATTTAGCTATGTTATAGGGTTTTTAGGTTTTAAGGAGTTAATTGATTTTTTGTACAGCGACTATATATATCTTTAGTTACTAATTGTTTTAAGAATTGATGTTATATATCTAATGGAGGATCGATTCACCTCATATTAAATCAACAGAAGGTTTCACTCGTCTCGAATTGGATTTCTTCCCTATTCTTTCATTTTATTCTTATTCAGAAAGTGGATACGTAATAATTAGTATCAGAGTTAACTGTTCCTAATGACAACAAAATTAGAATTGCCAAACTTGATAGAAGATGATTTGTTAAAGATTGAACTCCTTGTTTCGAAAGCAATTGAAACGTGTCAAAATAAGAAAGACGTACATTAATGGAAGGAGTAGTTTCTTTATAGGTAAAGGCATTGACTTCAACTCTACCAGTTAAGGATGGCTACTATCATTAAAAATTAAGTTACACATACAGGATATACCTGAGTTAACTTTGCTCTAAAGTGTATCTAGGTGAACCATAATGAGTGCTAATGCATTGATGCTCGTGTTCCCAAAGGCGGACGTTTTGAATTTCAATGTTAAAAAAACACATATTTGGTTGATTGCTAAAAAGATAAAAAAGTGAAATGGCCACCGTTCAAGTTTAGGATTTAAATTATATAAACTTTGTTGGCAAGGTTTTTCTTAGGGGAAATGAATGTTATGCATCCAATTTTATATTTTGGGTCAATTACACTAGTACTCCTTCAACTATATCTGATCTTTAACTTACCCCTTCATCAATTAACCCTAATATTTTGACCCTTTCACCTAGTTAAAAGGAGCATCATTTGGAAATCGTTTATAAAATACCCTCAATTACAAAAAGAAAGAAAAAATACATACATATGCATATATAGTTCTCCCCCTTTCTTACACTTCCGATCTTCCTTATCTCCCTGCTCTTCAATCTCCCCCTCCATTTTCCTTATGATCTCCGCTTTGATACCCTACCTCTTCCCTTACAAGAGAAGCAAAATTTTAAAAATTAGATCCACAAAACTCTGACTTCAATAATCTCATGTAGACCTTGTTCCTCCATCATTTGTTGGTGACATTGACTCGATGAGCTCAAAGATATGGAGCCTCGATGACGACCAGCATAATATGAACATGTCGTTGTAATTGTTTGACTTGGATGGTGACGACAAGTTCTATATAGTCTAGGAAAACATTATCTTTGGCGAGATAAAATTTGAAACCCTCCTTAGTTGACAACCCGAGGTAGTCTCAAATCATAGAGAAGTCTCAAACATCCCAGCTAGGATGTTGATCCTACTTTTTCGTCTTTAGTTTTAGTCCCCCTTTTTTTTTGGGGGGGGGTTGCTTTACAGTTCCAAAATGCAATGAGTTCTTGGAAGATCTAAAGTTAATAAATTTTTATTATTTATATTGTGCACTAAACTTTAACAAATTAAAATATTCTTCTCAAAACATATTCTTGAAGAAGCAAAGTATTCAAGAATAGTATACCTCACATCCAACACATATTAATCTTAAAGTCATGAGGATACTTGTACTATTGTTGCACTCTACTCAATGGTTCGACCTTGTAAGTTCAGCTTTACAAGAGGAAGATATTTTCTTGACATTAAAAGGATAGAGGAAGGGGATCAAAAGCACTATTATAATAATGCATAAACATCACAGTTTTTAGATGTGATTTTTCACTGTCCATCTCGATCTCAAAAGCGTAATTAGTTTAGGTGAAATTATAAGTCGTCTCTTTTCGATTACGGTTTACAACTAGATAATTTTCAGATATTAAGTATTTAATATTTACCTGGTTATTAGTTATGTAAACTATGAAGGCTACTCCCATATATTCACTGGGAAAAATGATTATACATTTATCATTATTTAAATTTGATTCAATAAATTTAGTTTTAGCATTAATCTATTTTTTTTTTGTTTATTGATCTATAATTGTAATTTTTATAGCATAGTAACTTAATTAAAATTAATAATTAAATGTTATAATAAAATTTATGAAATGTAGTTTAAATCATATAAAGTGATAGACAATGAGAGAAATATAGAGAAAGAAATAACACTTAATTATTTTTATTTAATTATTTTATTTTTTGTAATAAATTTTTGTTAATTTTGCTGGCCAATTAGTAGCCAAAGCAATGCATTTATCAACTAATTGGTCTGCAAAAGTAATAAATATATTATTTTTATTCAAAATTTTTAGTGACCAATTTGTCGCGAAATGTAATCTTTAGCGACCAAATTAATTTAATCAGTAAAAGGTAATCTTTTAGCGACCAATTGGTTAGAAAAAGTGGTTGCCAATTATTTCTTTATTTATTTATTTTTTCTTGTAGTGATTGTCTCTCATTCTTAAGTCTCGTTTTTTTAAAGATATAATTTTGCTTACTCTTTTATCTCAATTTTTTTTCTAAATATAGTTTCTACTGATTTTTTTATCTCATTTTTTTTCTTTTAGAAAAGTGCATGAGATATGTGAAATATAATCATGGTTTTAACAAAACTTAGATAAAAAGTTTAGTTTATAAGTCTTTATAATTCTTTTTCTAAAACCATAATCTTTAGAAATTTTATAGTGTGACCTTTATCAAGTATTATAGTACTGAGGAGAGATTGTGGGGGAAGGGGGAAGAGAAGACCAAAAGGGAAGGGGAGGAGATATAGGAGATCAGATCTCAAGAATGGGGAAGATCTGTATATGTACACACACACACACACACACACACACACACACACACACATATATATATTATTTTTTTTAATAATTGAGGGTAATTTATGAACAATTTATAAACGGTTTCCAAATGGAACTTCTGTTTAAATAGGTGAAAAGTATTAGGATTAATAGATGAAATGGTAAGTTAAAAAATCAAGTAAAGCTAAAAAGGTATTAACATACCTAACCTTTATATTTTATATAATTTTAAGTTATATGGATAATGTTCATTTGTGGGTTTAGTCGTAGAGGGATGTTAGGAGTGGTTTAGTTTAGTTATAACTTGTTTAGCTAGTTTATAGGGTAGTTGTTTGGTTTTAAGAGTTAATTATTTTTTGCTAAATCTATATATATCTTGAGTTATTAATGAAAGATGAGAGAAGTTTAAAGAATTGTCCATATGATTTAATGGAAGTCTGATTCAACTCGAATTAAATTAGTAAGAGATTTTCACCTATAAAGACCCGGAATGTTTTTTTTAAATATATTTATATCTATTTTATTTTATTTATATTTAAAGATTCATATGTTTTTATTTAAAGTTTTGTTTCATTTAATTTACTTTAATGTGGCATGCCAAATAATTTATTTTATGTACACATATATAGTTATGCTTGCGTAATTATATATGTAACGTCCTCGGATCACCGCCGTATGATATTATCCGTTTTGGGCCAACCACCCTCACGGTTTTGTTCTTGGCGACCCGGGAATCTCCCATCACAGGCCCCGAAACGCGTCGTGTTGGGATCAGAGTGCCCGCAGCAAAGCGCAGCCCAGTCCAGCCACATAGGCCCAAGATATTGTCCGCTTTGGCCCTCTCGGCCACACGAATTTTTCCTAACGACCCGGGAACGCAACCGCAGGCCCTAAGATGCGTCTTACGTGGAGAGGTATCAACATCCTCTTATAAGGCATGCTTCGTTCCTCCCTTCAACCGATGTGGGATCTCACAATCCACCCCCTTGGGAGCCTAGCGTCCTCGCTGGTACACCGACTCGGAACCGGTTCTGATACCACTGTAACGTCCTCGGATCATCGCCGTACGATATTGTCCTCTTTGGGCCAACCACCCTCACGGTTTTATTCTTGGCGACCCGGGAATCTCCTACCACAGGCCCCAAAACGCGTCGTGTTGGGATCAAAGTGCCCGTAGTGCATCGCAGCTCAGTCCAGCCACACAGGCCGAAGATATTATCCACTTTGGCCCTCTCGACCGCACGGATTTTTCCTAATGACCCGGGAACACAGCTGCAGGCCCTAGGACGCGTCTTACGTGGAGATGTATCAACATCCTCTTATAAGGCATGCTTCGTTCCTCCCTCCAACCGATATGGGATCTCACAATATATAGGTGTGCTGGTTGTATTTTCATTAGTCATTGGGGGGGGGGAGTTTCCATTGATCATGGGAGGAGGTGCTCATATCTCTATTGGTTGAGAATGGAGGTGCTTTCTCCCACAGGTTGAGTGGGTGGCAGAATTTATAGTTGTGTGGGGGAGGCCAAAGAGTGAAGCTTGTGTGGGAAGTTTTTATGTAGGTTTATAAAAGCCCCCTCCACACTTAGTTTCCAGTTTTTTCCTAACAAAATTCTGATATATAGAGAGATATACACATAAAGTTATCAGATTTGTTCTTATAAGACCGTATAAAGAAGAAAAAGAGGATATCCTCCTACGGTCTTTTCTGAAGCATATCTGTTTCATTTTCATGAGTAGGTTAGAGTGAGGTCGTCGGATTTTCTAGAAGAAAAACCAACTTGAGATGATGTTTTACGCTTTATACATCGCTCATCTATATGTATAATAAAGGAGGTGGAATTTAGCATATAAGTTTATGTTTCTTCATTTCATTACAAGAAAAAAATTATGTTTGATTATATGTATATATGCATGAGTTGAAAGCTTGATCCATGCAATGATTTTTGTTAAATGAAAATTTAGAATTTCTGCACTAGAAATAGTGCTATTTTTATATGAAAATTTTACTTAGTGGTTGAATTAACATTTCATATTTTTATGCATGCAACTTGACATGTAAAGGAGTATCTACTAAAAATTTCATAATTTTTAGATTTAAAATAAATTTTATAAAAATAATCAAACATGACTATTTGGAAGAGATTTCTACGTTAGAACCAGTATGTTGTATTCATATACAATAATAAAAAAAAAAAGCTTAGAAGTTGAATTGAATTCTGAAATTTTTACATGTGATAGTATATATCCAAAATAGTATTTAGTAAATATTTCATACTTTTTTAGTTAAACTTTTATAAAAATTGTGAAAATGGACTGTTTGGTTTAAATTGCTATATTGACACCGGTCCAGTTTTTTATATAAAAGGTACACACAAAAGATGATTTAATTTTTGAACATTTTACACATAAAACTAGACACGTTAGAAAGTCTACAATAAAACTTTCATAATTTTTATGGTAAAAATGAATTTTATAAAAATAATAAAAATTGATTATTTGGTTTGTATTACTGTACATTAGTATAAAAGGTATAAACAGAAGTTGATTTAAATTTTGAAAAGCTTACACATGAAACTAGACATGTTAGAAAATCTACACTAACTTTTCATAATTTTTAGAGTAAAAATAAATTTAATAAAAATAATTAAAGTTGATTGTTGATTACAAGACATATTCAGAGGTGTCGTGGTATATGCTATTTGTAAATGATATTATTTTAGTAGATGAGAGGAGAGAAGGAGTGAATGTTAAGTTAGAATTGTGGCGAGAAATGTTAGAAACAAAAGAGTCTAGGCTAAGTTGATACAAAACGGAATATTTAGAATGCAAATTTAGTCAAAGTAGGACAACTGGTAGCATAGAGGTAAGTTTAGGCACACATAAGATTGTAGAGAAAGAAAACTTTAGGTACCTTAGATCTATGGTACAACAGAATGGAGAGATTGATATTGATGTAAGTCATAGGATTCAGGCTAGGTAGACCAAATGGAGGTGTACTTCCGGAGTCTTGTGTATCGGAAAGGCTCCCTTAAGGTGAAAGGAAAGTATTATGAGGTAGCGGTAAGACTATCGTTATTATATGGATCAGAGTGTTGGGCAGTAAAATATAATCATGTTCAGAAGATGATAGTTAAGGAGATGAGAATACTAAGTTGAAAGTGCGGGATCACAAGGAGAGATAGGACTAGGAACGAAGAGATTAGGGGCAAAGTAGGAATAGCACCGATTGAAGATAAAATAAGAAAAAATAGTTTAAGATGGTTAGGCCATATTAAAAGGCGTCTAATGGAGGCATCAGTTAAAATGTGTGAAAGCATGGAGATTGCCAGGAGTACGAGAGAGAGAGGGAGACCTAAGAGAAGTTGGAAAGAAACTATTAAACATGACTTTGCCTCCATGGATCTAACAGAGGACATTGCCCTAAATCGATTTGATTGGCATCGTCAAATTTATATCCCCGACCTCACCTAGTGGAAAAATTGCTTGGTTTAGTTTGGTTTGGTTTAGTGAAAGTTGATTGTTTGGTTTGCGTTGCTACACTGGCACCACTCCAGTTTCTAGTATAAAAGATACACATAGATGCTCATTTAATTTCTAAAAATTTTACACATTGTATATTGATATATATATATATATATAGTGAGATGTAAATGAGATGATGGATGTTATTTTAGTATGGGACTGTGGAATATGGTTAAGAAGTTTTTTAAGGTAGAATAGTATGTGAAAATGTGAAAATTGTGATATTAATGTGAAGTTGATAATGATTAGGTGTTAAATGCCTACATGATTAAGAAACATATTTTTATATGCTTATTTTAGAGCACAAGTGATTTAGTACCCACTCTATTATAGCTAAACTTGCAGAGTAGATGCTCGTAACGGATTTATGAGATAGAGTAGTTGGTCGTGATTTTGTTTTACTTTTATTTTATGTATTTTGCACTAGATAATGGTTTTGGACCTGATTTGTGACATGATATTTTGTAACCCTTTTGTGCCAAGAATTAAACCATTGATTATTCAAATATTGAGTACTATATTAATATAAATCGCTTTCGCTTTGATTAGTGTTCGATGTTTGATTTATTGTGATTGTTTTGTAAGTTTTTTCTCACGTTTTCGAGTTGTAAATCTCAGGATGTGACCACCTCGCTTAAAGTGGGTTTCTTACCTATATTTTCATTTTACTCTTATTCAAAAGGTGAATACGAGACACATTGACAGTGGACTAAATATATGATCCATTTAGCAGCAAAAAAAAAAAAAAAATAGAAAAAATATTCTTGTCAAATGTTACAAAACAATATACTTTGAATTGCATGTATGCAGTATAAATCAGCTCAATCTCTTAACTTATTTATTATATTTATGGGTTGTGATCGAATTAGAATCTCTGCGAGATCAATACTGTTAATTGAACTGTAATGTCTAATGGAAAATAAAATTAAAAAAAGAAAAGAAAAGAAAGAAAAGAAAACTCTATAATTTCAATTTCAACTCTTCCCTGTATAAACTAAACGCCATTTACTTATATAACCTTTCTAATTACAAAAAAAAAAAAAATTGATTTTTTAATGACTCTGATCGCATGAATTGCATGTACAGAGCTAGGGACCTAGGACTGAGCTCATTTGAATTACTAGTATTAATCTAATCATTAAATACAAATATTACATTTCAAGCAACCTTTATTAGGACTCTGCTCATAGCCTCATATATATACACATCTATGTATGTATGTATTCAAATATTAAGGACTACTTTATAACTATCCTTCCCTAATATTTCTTCCACCATGAAGATGAAGTCGTCTAGCATTAGCAAACCTGCCTCTTCAGTCTCTTGTTTTTCTTTGTTTATATTTTTAGCAAGTTTCTTCGGTCCTGCTTTTGCCCTGGAAGATTGCCACTTTCCGGCAATCTTCAACTTCGGTGACTCAAATTCCGACACGGGCGCATTCTCTGCTGCATTCTCCCCCCTTTCGTTGCCTTATGGTCAAACTTATTTTCACAGGCCTTCAGGAAGATTCTCAGATGGACGTCTCCTAATCGATTTCATAGGTATTAATTAATTAATTACGAAGTGTTTAGTTTATCAAAACCCATCAACATTTATCAACTTTTTCAATTTTATCTAACGAAATTTCATCATATATTATTTTTATATCAACTTTTTATACTTTCTTTCTAATTTTCTATATATATATATATATTTTGCCGTTCAACCACAATTAAGGTTATATTTGGATAGACGCTTTTTACTCTAAAAGGGCAGACAATGATGTGTGGATATATATGGATCCATATATATACATGTCTAAGAATATAAGTTTGAGAGTTTAATTTTCATACACTACTGCTATCATTCACAAGAGAATTTCGAAGTAAATTTATTTT
>QLOD02000030.1:13323421-13335195 GCA_003260245.2 Sideroxylon spinosum | reverse complement strand
CCTTCTTGGGAATGGATGGAAAATTGAAGAAATTAATTTTGATTTTTACCCTGTCAGGCTTAAACCCTTAAGAGGGACTATATTGTTTTGGGTTTTGTTTGGTTGCCGAGTAATGAAAGAGAAAAAAGTATGATGTTTTTGTCAACATTTGAGATTTCATGATTTGAAATATGTGATTTGAACATCCAAATTTGGCATGCCTATTATAAGAATAGTTATCCCTTCGCTGCCAGTATGTATACTAGTGCTCTAGGGTTGGATCTAAGCATTTCTAGGGTTTGGGAAATTTTGTGCTTTTGTTTTGCTGCTGAGAAGTCAGGAGCACTATTGATTAAAGCTTCATTACACTGACTTGGTACGAGCATGGGTTCAGGTGTGTCGATGGATCAAACTTCTCAAATTTATTCTAGGATGTGATATTTATTCAAAAGTTGGGTCCGGATACGTGGACATTTTATGAAATTATAAGTAATATTTTATAGTACACTAAAATAAGATAGGGTCGTTATTTGGAAACATACTTGTAACTAAATAGAGTTTAAAGAAAAAGAACACAATTATCTTCTATGTGAAAGGACAGAAAATTTCCTTTACTACTAACCGTGCCTATGGTTCAAATATCAATAAAAATTAGAAGAACTATGTTTGGTACGTGGGAATGAAAAGAAATGGAATAGAATGGAATAAGAGGTGAGAATGGAATGTAAGTGAGAATGGAATGGAATACTCATTCTATTCCTTTGTTTGGTTGCCAACATGAAATTAATAGGAATAGAATAGACACTTAAATTTCCATAATTTAATTACATATTTTAAACATAATAAAATAAAATATAAAAATGTAAATTTCAACCAAAAAAAAGGCCCAGGGGTAAAATTGTAATTTTAGAATTTAGGTTTGAATTTAGATGAAATTCTATTAGCTATTAAGAAATACATTGATAAATATTTTTAAACTTTTTGGAAGCCTAAAAATACAAATTTGGGCAAAAAATGAACTCAAGGGTAAAATTGTCATTTTACAACCTAAGTTTGGATCGAATCAAAATTTATTTAATTATTAAATAATATGAATGAATATTTTTATTAGTCTATCGAAAACTTGAAATGCGAATTTGAAATAAAAAAAAAAAAACGGAACTGGAGGTAAAATAGTCATTTTACAGTCTTAGTTCGAATTTGTTCGAAAACAAGATCGATGGGTAAAATTATAATTTTACAATCGAATGGAGTAATTGAGAGAAATTTTTTATTATAAAGTAGTTGCTTGTTTATTTTTTTTATTTTTTTCAATTTTTAGATCAAATTTTGTTTGTAATAGAATGGCTATTCCATCACTTGAAGTGTGGAATGCCTTTTCCCATTTCATATGGGAATGGCTATTCCCATGGAATTGCATTCCAACTTAGTTTTTTGATACCAAACATGAGAATAGGCTAGAATGGAAATAGATTTCATTCCATTCCATTCCCACGTACTAAGCATAACTCTATTCTATCACTTGAAGTGTGGAATGCCTTTTCCCACTTTATGTGGGAATGGCTATTCCTATGGAATAGCATTCCAACTTAGTTTTTTGATACCAAACATGAATCTATTCCCATTCTAGCCTATTCTCATGTTTGGTATAAAAAAACTAAGTTGGAATGCTATTCTATGGTAATAGCCATTCCCACATGAAGTGGGAAAAGGCATTCCACACTTCAAGGGATGGAATAGTCATTCCATTACAATCAAAATTTGATCCCAAAATTGAAAAAAATAAAAATAATAAACAAGCATTTACTTTATAATAAACAATTTCTCTCAATTGCTCCATTCGATTGTGAAATTACAAATTTACCCATCGACCTTATTTTCGAACAAATTCGAACTAGGACTGTAAAATGACTATTTTACCTCCGGTACCGTTTTTTTTTTTTTTTTCAAATTCGCATATCAAGTTTTCGATAGACTAATAAAAATATTCATTTATATTATTTAATAATTAAATAAATTTTGATTTGATCCAAACCTGGGTTGTAAAATGACAATTTTACCATTGAGTTCGTTTTTTGCCCAACTTTTTATTTTTGGGCTTCCAAAAAGTTTAAAAACATTTATCAATGTATTTTTTAATAAACTTAAATTGTAAAATTACGATTTTACCCTTGGGCTTTTTTTTGGTTGAAATTTACATTTTAAGCTGCCTAAAAGGTTAAAAAAATATCGTTGACATATTTCCTAATAGTTAAACAAATTTTAGCCCGATTTGAATTTGAACTATAAAATGACTATTTTGCCTTTGGGCCCGTTTTAGGTTCAAATTCATATTTTAGGTATTTCAAAAGATTAAAAAATATTTATTGACATATTTCTTAATAGTGAAGAAAGTTTTGGCCTAATTCGAACTTAAATCGTAAAATGACCGTTTTACCCCTAGATCGTTTTTTTAACTCAAATTTGCGATTCGAAAATAAAGTTTATTTTTATAGTTTTTGAAAAAATAATTATTTTATATTTTATTTCATTATATTTAAAATATATAATTAAATTATGAAAATTTAAATGTCTATTCTATTCTTATTAATTTTGTGATGGCAACCAAACAAAAGAATAGAATGAGTATTCCAATCCATTCTCATTTATATTCCATTCCCAACTCTTATTCTATTCTATTCCCTTTCATTTCCATGTACCAGACATATCCTAAGTGTCTAATTTGTATACAGGAGTGGATGCTTATTCCTTTTTCTCACCCTTACGACGATACTTATATTTAGTGGACTTGGGTACTTGGAGGAAATAGAGGAGTTCATATTACTAGATTAAAAGAGAAGTTTTTTTATCGTTATTGCACTAGACTTGAGCCTTAATAGGATTCTGAAATTTAGGAACTGTGTCTGCTCAGAAAATTCAAGAAAATATTGAAAAATGCAATGTTGGCATTTTTTTGATGATCACAAAATGATATATATATATATATATATATATGTATATGCTTCTGAGCATGACCCCAAATGTTGGTAGTTTTGAGTAAAATTGTGAAGGTGGGACAATGAAGTATTAAGAATTTGGAAGTTGATTGCCTGCTAAAATTTGTGAGTTTCCTAAGAAATTAGATGGATGACACTATAGCCCTATAGCCCAATTTGATTGTCTTTTACATCTTATTTGCTTCCTACAGAAATCTGTTGGTTTATAGTCCCTATTGCTTTTGGGGATGATGCTGTAAAAATTTAGCATAGATTTTGTACTTAAAACAAAAATAGAATGGGTAATTGAACCACTATAGCTCAAGTGATTGAGCTATTGAATGAGTAATAGAATGTGGGTTTATAGTCACTATTTCTTTTTGGGGATGATGTTGTAAAAATTTAGCATTTAAAACGAAAATAGAATGAGTAATAGAATGACTGTAGCTCCAGTGATTGAACTATTGAAGGCCAACCATGGGCTGCCACTTGAAACAAAAAATAATATCAATAGATGGTTTCTTGGGAAGTCACAAAACATTCTTAGCGAGTAAAACCATTTATTTAGCCTCATAGACCTATTTTTTACGGGTTAATTACACTGACACTCCTTCAACTATATCTAATTTTCAATTTGCTGCATTCAAGTATTAACCCTAATACTTTGACCCGCTTACCTATTTGAAAGGTAGCTTCGTTTGAAAACCACTAAAAAGTTGGATAGAGTAAAGTCAATAGTCAACCCTTTTTATGATACAACTTTACTAAGACCAAAATAACCTCAAATACAAATAAAATAAATTGTAATAATAAATTATTATGTGTTAAATTTTAATTTTAATTTTAATAAATTCAGTTATTCTTTTATAACATTTACTATAATTTAGTTTTTTAAATGGATAAAGAGAGTAAGAGAAGAATAAAATTTATATGTACACGTATATATACGTATTATCTTATTTGTTTTTCTTGTGTTTGATGGTGTTTTGGTCTTACTAAAGTTGTATAATACAAAGGGGTTGATTGTTAACCTTATTCTATTTGACTTTTTTAACGACTTTTAAGCAGAGCTCTCTTTTAAATAGGTGAGGAGGTCAAAGTGTTTGGGTTAATAGATGAAGGGGGAAAAAATCATATATAATTAAAGGGGTGTTAGTGTAATTAACCTTTTTTTTAAATAGATGAACCTTGTGAAACCTATAGTAAGCAGCACACAAGTGTGCATTTAGCATTCAATTTCTCACCTTGAAATCCAATCACTAGAATCAAAGATGTACATAAAATATTTCTAGTTGATGGGTGGTTTAGTTTGTTAGTTGTTTCAAGAGAATCTCTATTGTAATTTTTGATGTAGGAAAAGAAATTGAAAGCAAAGAATGAAAAGAAATAATCTAAGAAGAAGAAGAAGGAAGAAGCAACAAAAGAGAAGAGAAGAAAGAAACTGATGGGACATCAAAGTTTTTAATAAGTGATACATCCCCCTTGAATAATACAATTGGTTGGAGCTTGACTGTCTTTCAAAAAGTTTTCCTGAGATTTATGCCATTGCAACTGACAAAAGTGCTTTAGTTTCCAATTATAGCACAGGGTTTGATTTGAATAGAGTTTGGAATGTGCAACTGCGAAGGAATATGAATGACTGGGAATTGGATAGCTTCTAGTTGCTGTTGGAATTACTTTATTCCCTAAAAGTGGAGGACACCGCTGATATATTGATCTGGAAGTAGTGTGAAATCCTTTTATCTTTTCTTACAGGGAGGGGAGAATAATGGTTTTCCTTGAATGAAATTATGAAAATTTTCTGTTCCTACAAGGATTATTTTCTTCACTTGGTGTGCTACGAGGGGGAGAATTTTGACTACCGATAATCTAAAGCTTAGGGGGTACTCTATGGTTAATAGATGTTCCTTATGCCCAAGACAAGAGGAATTTTATTGATCATTTGCTTATTCATTGTGCTTGGTCTGCTGATCTATGGAGTCTTATTCTTTCCTGTTTTAGAGTCCAATGATGTTTTTCCAACAACCTTAAAAGTTTTCGTTTAGCATGGTGGGGACAACCTTTGGGAAAGAGGAAGAAGAAGATATGGAATTTGGTTCCCTTTTGTCTCTTTTGTTTGATTTGGATGGACCACAACAGGAAGATTTTTGATAGCATAGATAGGACTGTCTTGCGTGCCAAAAGTTTATTTCTTTCTTGTTTGTTCAGTTGGGTGGAAGAGGGCAAAGAGTTTGATCTTTGTTCCTTCCTTTAGTTTATTGCTATTATGCAGTGAGTTGGGAGGTAGATATGTAATCTACTCTTTTATTTCAGCATCTTTTTGATGCTTTTTAATAAATCTTACTTATCCCCCCCCCCAAAAAAAAAAGGATAAAATCAAACAAAAATCAAATTCAAACGATAAGATAAAATCAAATAAAATTAAATCCTAAAGACAAGACAAAATAAAATAAAAATTGAATCTTAAAAGAAAGATAAAATCTAATCCTAATAATATAGAAATATAATCCTACTAAAATAAAAATCTTAAATATTTAAATCATTTTTCCCTCTCAGTTTTGTTTAGGGATAAGAATGATGATTTTAGATGGTATTTGCGGGCCTTTATGGTTCAACGATGAGTGTGGATGGAGAGGTCTTTTTGGTAGAAATGGTGGAGGAAAGTGGGTTTGTGATTCTGTTTCTAGTCCGATGAGATCTTTTAGATATATAGTTGAGTTGGCTTTGTCCGGAATGGTCTGCACTTAGTCTAATTCTAGCAGCAAATTAAGAATAGACAGATTCTTGTTTTCTAGTAGTTGGGAGAAACAATTTCTGGAAACTATTTAAGGGCCAATGCCTAGAGTTGTGTTCGATCATTTCCCCATCTTGTTAGACTGCGAAGGTACTAGGCGAGGTTCAATTCCTTTCAGGTTTGAGAACATGTGGCTTTTGGCCAAGGATTTTGGGGATATGATTGCTAATTGGTGCGCCAATTATAATATCTGCAATACAACAAGTTATGTTTAAGTGTCGTAACTGAAATATCTCAAGAAGGATATTTGCTAGTGGACCAAAGATGTTCGGGAATCTGTAGTTTAGGAAGACTTGCTTGTTGAAGGAGATTAACAGCTTGGATTGGAACGAAGAGCAGGGTTTCTTGTCAGAAGAGGAGACAGTGCTGAGAGAGGCTAACAAGTCAGAGTTCAGTCTATATGTGAGAATGGAAGAGATTATTTGGAGGCAAAAGTCTAGAATTTAATGACTAAAAGATGGGGATTAGAATACCAAATTAATTTTTTCATAGGATAGCTAACATGCATCGAAGAGCTAATTACATTGAGAAAATCAAGATTAATGACACTACCTTGGACTGGCAAAAAAGGAGCTGAAACAGGGTATATTCAGTTCTGCTCCAGTTTGTTTGAGGAGCGGTGGAGACCTCAATTGGATGATTCCACAATCTCCCTCGAGTAATCTTTTTATTTGGTGGAGGTTTCTTAGAGAAAAATGTTTGGTCGGCTCTGAAATCTTTCAATGGGGTAAGGGCCCATGTTTAGATAGTATTGCAATGGCTTTTTCCCACAATGTTGGGATGTGCTGAAGAGAGACATCATGAGTTTCTTCAGGGAGTTTCATGAATAGGGGCCTTTGTTAAATGTATTAATGCTTCCTTTATAGCTGTGATTCCTAAAAAAGGAGAGAGATGACATCAGGGATTTCAAGCTGATTAGGTTGGTATGGGGCTTGTACAAATTTTTGGCAAATCCTTTGGGGAGGGAAGGAAAATCCTTTTATGCTTATCTCATTGCAAATGAGATAGTGGATGCTGTTATAAACTGAATAAGATTGGAGGAAACACCCTCCAACTGGAGGGAAACCACCTCACCCAATTGGGTTCATGAGTGTTGAATTTATACACATCAAACAAGTGACCTTACATATTCTAAAGAGACATTTCATATTCTAGGGTGGCTATACACACTTTAGGGACCATACACATTCTATACATTGACACGCCCCCTCAAGCTAGAACATATACATCATATGTTCTAAGCTTGTTACAAATGTATATTACTATAGCTCCCTCTAGTGCTTTGACAAACAAGGTATAAATCAACTGAGCAGCAACGGGTTGCAGCCTATTGCTTTGACGGACGATGAAGTGCGTGACTTTGGCCTTTCCAGACTTTGACAGAAACAAAACACACTGATGGACTTATGCTTGTCGAAGTTCCAACCGGTGCTTCTAACGTTGCTGGACTTTGACAATTAGTCCAGTGACTAACATAGACAGAGATGGGAGCAAAGAACAGGACTAGAAAGGTTCTTGCTCTGAACACACACACTGAAGCAATGGGTGGATAGCCTAGAAACAACAACCGGAGGTGACTAGAGTGTCGCCGGTCTCCGACGAGGCTTCTGCAGGTGGTCCGAGTGGCTGCCAATAAGACACGCGCCATCACGCGCGGCACAAGAGGTGGCGCGTGAGTCGCACGCGCAAAGAGACTGGCGGCGCGTGTGGGACATTCCAGCGAAGGTGCTTCTTTGACTGGGTTGATAAACAAGTTCAAACCAGCAAACTGGTAGTGGGAAATGATTCGTCGGAGGTTGACGATGATGCCGGAAAAAGGACAGACTTGGACGACGAGCCACGCACTCTCACGCACCGGCGAAGCTACTGCGCGTGGAATTCATGCGCCGGTGACAGGTGGCGCGTGTAGGCACGTGGGTGATTTTCCAGCGACAGGACTTGACGATAAAGGCTCATCGGCAGCCAGCGACCCCTCTAGTATGAAGATTTTGGCCAAAAAACTTGCCGGAGTTGGATGGGCCGACTCGAATGCTCTGGCCAGCTGATTTAAAGGCTCCGACTGCATTGTTCTTCTCTCGTATTGACCTTTCTAGGTTGAGAGCAGAATCCGCTCTAATACCATGTTATAAACTGAATAAGATTGGAGGAAACACCCTCCAACTGGAGGAAAACCACCTCACCCAATTGGGTTCATGAGTGTTGAATTTATACACATCAAACAAGCGATCTTATATATTCTAAGGAGACATTTCATATTCTAGGGTGGCTATACACACTTTAGGGACTAGGTTTTGAGGTTGAGGCCTCTACTCTTATATGTTGTTGGGCTCTTTAACATGGTATCAGAGCGAGGTTGAGGCCCCTACTCTTATATGTTGTTGGACTCTTTAACATGGTATCAGAGCGGGTTTTCAAAATTGGGCCTTACCATTGTCCACGTTGAGCCTATGTCTATGCGGGCCAACGTGGGGGGCTGTTAGATGTTGTCCCACATCTACCCGTAATAAAAATCACTCCCCCCATATAAGAGATGGACGTCCTTTACCTTAACACCTATGTTTTGAGGTTGAGACCCCTACTCTTATATGTTGTTGGGTTCTTTAACATGTTATCAGAGCGAGGTTGAGGCCCCTACTCTTATATGTTGTTGGACTCTTTAACAGATGCTAAGATCAAAAGCGGAAGGCTCGGATTATGCAAGCTGGATATAGAGAAGGCCTATGACCATGTCAATTGGGTTTTCTTATTCTACTTACTAGAAAGGATGGGGTTTGGTTCAAAATGGATGAAGTGGATCTCTTGGTGCATCTCAGTGGTTAGGTTCTCCATTTTACGGATCCTTGACTGGGTCATCAATCACATCGTTGAATTGGAGTATGGGAAATCGGATAACAATTACCTTGTTATGTGGAGCCACCAACCATACCGTTTTATCCGACTAATGGTAAATTTGCATCCCATGGATGTATCTATATTTAAGAAATAATAATTAACGTAGTCTCACAATGGCTTTTTACCGAATCTTACACTAGGCATCCACCGAGAGGCAAGCATTGGTATTTAGCCCGATCAAATCATAATCTTGAATACTTTCCATTACCACTAACTAATCTCTAATCATATATATCGATTAAAGATCATCTGATATCTTCAAAAACTTATTTATCATTTTCAAAAAACTAGACGTCATCTATAAACGTGGCTGTACCACAAGGCATCAATATAACCACAAGGTTCTCTTGGCCAATCATAATAATCAAATGATGCAATACCAACCTAGTGCACATGATATACTCACTTATGTATAGTGATTTTCATTACAAGATATTCAAAGCTCCAGAACATTAAATAAAGGAACTACGATAATCGATAAAGTGACTTGCTGATTTGGGTGTAATATGCATCATTATAATACTTAGGTGAAGAGGTTTAGTTTCCCAAAACATTATATTTTAATAAAAAATATTTGATTTTACCCAAGACAGTTTGAATGCCCCCTAGAGGCTATCGAATGCATCCCTTCCGGCCTTTCAAACGGATTTTGACAAGGACTAATTCTCCAGTCAAGAATTGAGTTGTTTTGAACGCTCTAAACTAGATTCGAAATTTGGGTTCATTTTCCACTCAAGAACGAACCTCAAACACCCTCACTCACATCTACAAGTCTCAAATTTAACAATAAACAAGTAATAGCATATAACTAACTCGTGTATATTCTTAGTTATCAATGAAGTCATGGATTTATCAAGACATTTCAACTTTTTGTCATATTTATAACGTATTCATGCATAAACAACCATAACTCCAAATAAAATGTATAGTTCTACTCCGTGCAAAAACACTGATAAAATGAAAGAACCCACCAAAAGTTCTAAATTTCATCAGCTCAAATCTCTTTCCTCAATTATGATCTTTGCGATCCAACATAACTGTAACAACCAATGTGTGGAGGATCATAGCCCTTATACTCCCGCGCACTGCCCACTCCTAAGGCCCAAGAATCATTCTGGGCCCAATTCAACCCAGGAAAATAAAACAAACACCATCACTTGTAACAAATCTCAAGTTCAAATATTAGTGCGACCCGAAATCTTAAATAATGGCCAAAAATAAATATCTAGTATTACAAAATATGTCAAAAGACGAAGCATAAAAGCTAATTCCTTGCTACCAATCTTTTCTAGCTCATCACATATGAATGCTCCAAGGACAATCTAGGAATGGTTTATTGTACAATGGCAATATTGGCGTGGTCATGATGAAAATGGTTGTGTTGGGCTGACAAGAACATATACGGATTCGGGATACGGAAATGATACTAGTATGACATGGATGTAGGGATTTTGGAAAAAATGAAGATACTAACACTACGAGATACAACAAAAAATGAATTCAATACATGATTGAACATCTAAAACATTAAAGAATATACAATAGATAATTTTATGGCTTGAAAAGTTTTGCCCATTCAAATCTAGGCTTATTTTAATTTTGTATTTGAAAAACAAATGATAAAATGATTAGCCAAGACATCTTTTGGTGTTTCCAAAGAGAGTGTCCAATACAAATATAACACCCATTTTTAATGTACATGCATCGTAGTTGGACACTTTTCCTGGTGTATGTTCCTGGCCTAGAGTTTCATAATATTGAGACTCATTGATTCTGATGCTTTGGACTTCAATTATCCCAGTATTGAAGGATTTCCATGGCTACACTCAAATGGTTCATTGATTAAATCATGCTGTGGCTAGATGCATATGGGTTCTGATGCTTTGAACTTCGGTTATACCGAGTATTGAAGGATTTCCATGGTTACACTCAAATGGATCAGTGATTAAATCATGCTGTGATTCTAACCAGCACTAGATGAGTGCTGCACATATCTGTAGGCAAATCTATTGTAAATTTCTAGTCTCCCATGGTGTCTTTTATGATTATGGATTATGGTTCATACCTGCAGGGGCTTGAATGCGTACTTCTCTGGGATTATTGACCCACTGTCCGGTAGAAAATAGAACTATTTACCTCTGTTAATCACTTTCCTTGAGCTTTTACATGGGCCAAGGGCCATGTAAAAGAAATCCTAATTTATAGATTTTTTTTTTTTTTTTGGGTGGTCATAACGGTAGCTTGCTTCTTCAGTTAGATGTTATTCCCGCTGTTAGGTGTCGATTTTATTTGAAGTCATTTTCTGCCAGAATATTACAGCTTGTCTCCTTGTTAAACGATGCAGGGACAGTGTTGAAGCCCATCAGTAGACATTTTACCTGTTCTTGCATTTTTTGAATCACTGGGTTACTGTTAATATCTCTGATTGAATCAAAATTTTGTGTATTTAACTTTTATTTATCATATTATACTATAACCAATTTATTTCTCAAAACACCACCTTTGACAGTGTTTTCCCAGAAAAAAAAAAAAAAAAGGTAACAACAACAACAACAGAAAGAAAAAAGGGTTTGGTGCGGGTGTGAGGGAGGACGGGAGGGAAAGGAATAGACTCATCACCTCTTTAGCAATCAGGTGCATTTGGTTGGAAGGTTGGAAGTGGTAATAAGGAGAATGTGAGGCAAGTTTGACGGTGAGAATGGAGTGTGAGGGTGAGAATAATTTTGTTTGGTATGTATGGAGATGGAACTCGACATATAATGTATGTTTGGTAAGGTAGAATAGAAGGTAGAATAGAGTGAAAATAAGAGTAAATACTGTACTACTTTACTAAGAAAAGCAAAACATGTATTTAATTTTAATAGTAAATAATTTAATTTTAGTAAATTATTCTAATAAAATAAATCATTTTGATAATCAACTAGTATTTATTTTGATAATAACTAATTTTAGTAAATTATATTAATAAAGAACATAATTTATCAATAAATTATGATTTATTAAAAATAATTTTAATTTGATAAATAAATCATCTTAATCATAATTATTGTTTTAATTGTAATTATTCTTAATAAATGAATCACATTTTAATAATATATTATTTATAAAAAAATTAAATTTTAACTTTAAATAAA
>QLOD02000030.1:13171688-13189314 GCA_003260245.2 Sideroxylon spinosum | reverse complement strand
ATAAATTTTCTTATTTATCAAAAAAATAATTCAAGCATCAATGCATAACCGATAAACCCTCAAAATTGCCTTTGCAAGTGCTCTGGAGTCCAGATATCCATTCTCAATATGGTTCTACATAAGCCTTCAACGTCCTTCAAGACATTTATAATTAGTCTCTAATCATGGCTAGATCATATAGCTTCAAGATCTAGCGATGATTATTAACTTATATTATACTATCAAATATGTGCCAGACCGGCCATGCTAGGACCCAAGGTAATTAGAGAAAATTTGCAAAACCATTCATACCCACATGAGGTGTTAGGGGCAACAAAACATTAATTTTACTTTCTAACCCCAAGGGTAGCTCAAGTGATCGGTGATCTAAGGTCGTGTTCTAGGGACATGAGCTTAGTGAAAGTACTAGGGTTTACATCTAAATGATGTAGGATAGAAGAGATTAAAGCAGAGAAAGAAAGAGATTAAGCAAGAAAGATAGAAAGAAGAATAAGAAGAAGTCGGAGAAAGAAAACATGGGCATCAAGCCAATTCAATAATCTTCATAAATCAAGTCTACCATTTTAATACATCTAAAACCATTATGTAGGCTAACCAAATCCTAACATTTTCTAAGATACAATTAGATCCCTAAGAAAATCGAATTAAAGATAAATACCTCTCAATCAAATCTTAAAAAATCTCTAATAAAATCCAATTCAAAATAAATTCTCAAAAAAAATCTTCCCTAAAATAAAATAAAATCTTAATAAAAAGGAAATAATATTTGGATTTGCATTACTTAGCTAGGGTAATTCTTGGGTCGAAAGTGGAAATGAGAATGCTAAGATGGATGTGCGGGATCACAAGGAGAGATAGGACTAGAAATGATGAGATTAAAGGTAAAATAGAAATAGCACCGATTGAAAATAAAATGAAAGAAAGTCGATTAAGATAGTTCGACCATATTAGAATGTGTTTAACAAAGGCACTGGTTAAGAGGTGTGAAAGTATGGAGATTGCTAGGAGTAGGAGAGGGAGAGAGAGGCGCAAGAGAAGTTGGAAAAAACTATTAAACATGACCTTGTCGATATAGATCTAACGGAGGACATGACTTTAAACAGATTTGATTAGCACCATCAAATCCATATAACCGACCCCACCTAGTGAGAAAAGGCTTGGTTTGATTTGGTTTGGTTTGGTGTTCTAAAGTATATTTCTCTCAATGTTACTTGTATTCATGTTGTTCGAAAGCTCAAGGCTAATATTATATTGTCTACTACTCATACCATGTTAGGCTATGAAATTTAGAAGCTATACATGAATTTTTTTTTTCAAGTCACTCTTACCATTCAAATGCACTAGATAGGGTTAGACTAAAAGGCAAGGAAAAGGAACCAAACAATACGGTATAGACAGTCTGATACAGGAATTTTTAAAAAATTAAGAAATGGAATAGTGTTGGATAAAATATCAAAGAAATATTAAAATAATAACTCATTCTTTTTAAACTAATTATATTTGTTACATCAAAATAGTAAATAACTATTCATTATCGACCTTTATATGTACGAAAAAGAACGTGAAAATTCCTAAATATATTTTAAAAAACCGTATCCCCAAACCTACTAGAAGTTTTTTATGATTTAAAACTTCTTCAATTAAAAATTTATCAAAAAATCTTAAATTAAAGCCCTGAAGGAGTTATAAATAAATTTAACTTCATATTTAATTCTAATCATTGCCCCTAAGTTGTTTTCTTCAAACTTGCATCAAGTCGCATGTGTTTCATATGTCTAAACAGCGAAAACACATGCGCCACAAATATAGGTGGCCATGAAGGAGTTGCTCAACTCAAATCGAGCTTGGTTCATGGCCCCAGACAAGATGACTTTGAGCCTTTTTTTAGGCTTGTTTAAAGTTAAAACTATTACGTGTTCAACTAGGCCAAGCTCACAAGTCAACTCAAATAAAATAATACATTTTATATTTACCTATCTTTTTATCAATTTAAAAAAAAATATTTATGGACAACTAAAAATTTTAGGTCTTAAATTTCCTAGAACTTAAAAAAGAAAAAAGTAAGGAATAAGGAATTAATAAATATAAATTCCTTTTGCATTTTTTTATCATTTAATTTTCTCTTCAAAATTACAGTTATAAACTATGGGACACGTGTGTCTCTAAAGTGTCCAACGAGTGTTCAATTCTAAGAGGGAATGTTCAGCATGTGTAAAGGGAGAATTCAATGAGTGCCGATGTCTGATACGAATACGACACACGGATGTAAAATTCTAGAAGCATTTATGCTTCTTAGGTTTATAACATTGACTTTGATAACCGCAAAAGTATAGAAGATTTTCCTACAAGAACAATTTTCATGAACTAAGATGATTTATGATAAAGGAAGAGTCTGATGTTTTAAGAGTTCTATATATAGGTATGGTTTTGGTAGTGAATCAGGTTGGTTTTTAAGATTATCGCCCATATGGTTGACAAAAAGCCCATAATGATTCAACACATTTGTCCAGAAAGCAAGACTGAAAAATAAGGTGATGATGTAACATCCAAAATGTAACCAAACTACCTGGTATGAAGAATGTATCAACACAGGCAAAATTGGGCAACACATTCGTAAAAAAATAAAATAAAATAAAAAATGACTGCAAAGACTATTTGTATGACAATAAAAGAAAATGCACAACAACGGATAAATTCAAAAGTATAAAATGAGTAATTGACGAATAAGAGAGACCCAAACCAAGATTTTCAAAGATCTTCAAATTTGAAATCCTGGTCCTCTCCATCTTCAATCTCTTGAACTTCATTAGTAAATCTATCTTTGATAGAGTTATTATACCATGTGGCAAATCATATGGGAAAATGATTGTTTGACCTCATTGATTCTCGTTGAGATATTAAGAGAATTTCTAGGGACAAACTTATGAGCTTTTTACTCAACACAAGGGCTATTTTGAAAGATAATTTTTGAATGGTTTTTGGAACAAACTCACCTGCTGCAAATATGTACCAGTGCCTATTGAAACTAGTGGATGTAAAGCTGTTTATGAATGGTAAAAATTCTCAAGGAGGAGCTTGAATAGTTGACTTGAGCTTGGGTTGAAGCCAAACCACTAGGGATCATGGTGTTTGTTCTTTCTTCACTCTGTCTGCTTAATATTTGTTGCATATACTTGTCTATATTTCGTTGATTGATCAAGCTTCCATTATCCTTCATTACCATTATTATTTGAACTTATATTGATTAAGTTTGATGTATTTTTCTCATTTCTTATTTTTGTTCTTGTTTCAGGTTTGAACTTTTACTGACAAAATTTTGGAGTCACCTATTCAGCCCCCTGTAGGGTTTACTATTCGGGCTAAAAATTTGTTTATTTTTCTTAGATATTACAAGTTTCAGCCTAATACCAACCCAAATTTCCTCATAAATTCATTGAACAATTCATCGGCATAGAACTCAGTGATTTTGACCTTTCACTCATTTCCATTCAAATTGAAGAGCCATATAAGACTGAAATTCGATTGGTCCAACCTTGGATTGCCAAGTCATGGCCTCTACTAATTCCTGAATGTGATGGCAACCCAAAAGCATGCATGGTTTGCTTTGCGACAAGACTATTAGTTAGTTCAAGCCTAGTTTACAATGATAGCGACCCTTTTTTATGGTTACCCAAGACTAATCCCAACTTATTTTTAGTAGAGATCAGTTTCCATGTGCACATCCATCAGGTGATCCAATGGAGTGTTGAATGTAGTTGTCTGCTCTCAGCTATTGCCTTAAAAAATTTACCTGACTGTGAGCCAAAAATAATTGTAGTGTTGTCATGACATTTTACAGCCATTTGGCATAAGCTGCCAGCACTAAACATTTTCTACCATCTATTCACGTCTTTCTCTTCAAAGTTTTGCATATCATCATGTAAATTTTGTAAGTTAAAAGACAAAAAATCTGAAGAGTGGAGGCATATTATATGAGAAAATAGACATACTGGCTACGGTTTCTGAAGGAGAGCAGGATTTATCATTTTCTTCTGGTGAACTACCATGCCGCTGCTCCTTTTTGTAATGACATCCTGCAGAAGCTTTTAAAAAGAAATTGGACTCTGCATGAAATCCAAAAGATATGGAATATTATAAAATTTGCGGGCCTCTTGACTGGAATCTTCCCAAGTTCATGACATCTTCACTTGAAAAGGGATGGGAAATTTCCAGCACAACAGGGACTTACTAGCAATAGCTGGAGAATATTTGTCGTCAACTCCCCCACTCAGCATATCTTTACTGTTGACAGCAACCTATATCAAATTGAGAGAGATGTGTAACTGTTTAACATCTAAATACCAGCACAAGAAAGAATGTAGGACTACCAAAGGTGATGACGAAATAGCAAGCTT
This sequence comes from Sideroxylon spinosum, assembly GCA_003260245.2. Lineage (NCBI taxonomy): Eukaryota > Viridiplantae > Streptophyta > Magnoliopsida > Ericales > Sapotaceae > Sideroxylon > Sideroxylon spinosum. Next base: position 13,184,920 of record QLOD02000030.1, on the reverse strand, counting down.
GCACAATAGAAACTGCCTTGTACAAAATAGAAAGATTTAAGGATGACAAAAATGATAGGTGCACACTTACTTAGAACCATAACTGTTCAATAAACAAACATAATCAGGAATAAGAATTCTGGCTATTAAATTACCCACATCCCCAACCCAAAGGCAAAATTTTACAAAGTTATTTTTTGATGAGTAAATAATATTAATTTGAGGTAGGGTGTTTGAATTAACTTGTCCCTGTGACTATTGGTCTTGGTGGGGCTGACTTTTCCGCTAGCCCCTCCTGCATGAAATTTTTACTGTTTATTTTTCATGATTTGATCAACTCAGCAATCAATCCATCATCTACACTATCATATAAATGAAACACAAGGTGCATTTGGTGAAACCTCAAATTTGGTGAAACTCTGGGTCCTTTTTCATTAATACCCCTCAACTTCCCACAACTACAAATGCTTTTCATGGGAAAAAAAAAAAAAAAAAGAGAGAATTTTTTAGCAATTACCACTCGACTGAGTAAATTTAATTCTACATATTTCAAAATTCCTTAAATGCCATTTAAACTAATCATCTATTATTTTACAAGTGTTACAATAATTTTTTATTAAAAATGTGCGTGGTAATTTATATAAAACTAAAAAAATATATATTTACTTAAAACTGTGAATGTCCATTAATAGGTTCATGTATATGTAGAATGTATTTATCTAGGGATGTATCTATATTTAGGTAGTGTTTGGAGTGTTAAAAAGGTCGATAAAATGTAGTTTGAGAGAAATTTTGATATTTGGTGTGTTTAATCGAAATAGAGTTTTTTGAAGATGAATAGTATAATTTTTGGACTTTTGCGGTAAAAAATAAGAGAGAGAAGCCGTTAGAACGGTTCAAAAGAACCGTTCTAATGGATTGATGGTACATTTTTTGAAACGTTATCAGAACTTTTTAACTTTTGCATGAAAAAGTTGAAGAGAGAAACCGTTAGAATGGTTTTTTTGAACCGTTCCCACGGATTTGTGTCAGAAATGATGAAATGTGTTAAAAAGTTATTGGGGTTTGTGAAAAAGTTTTTGGGATTTTTAAAAAATGTATTAGGGCTTGAAAAATTTTGTTAGAATATGTAAATATATATAGAAATTTATATAGATTTCACGAATTATGAAACAAATAAAATGTGTTAGAAAGTTTTAGAGGTTGTTAGAGGTTTTTAGAGAATTTTGATGTTTTCTTGCACACCAAACGCACCCTTAATATAGTATGTAGCTAGACCCCAAGAAATATAGAAAGACACTCTTTGTACAAGTATATATATTCCCATAGAGATCCAGATAATCTAAGTTCAATTTTTCCCATAAGTCTTGTTTTATATCATGGTATCCGAGCAAATTATGCTCTTAGTCTAACAGAGCCCAAAACGTGAATTAATGTCACCGTCAGTAACACGAAGAACAACCTGTCCGTCTCCTGCCGCCAACGAATCTCTATGCACTGGTAGAATCACCTGCCGCTGGTGAGTATCGTAGGAAAACCAGCCACACACCCACACACACCACTCAATCGCTAGGGTGTGAAGTCCACTCGCAGTACTTCCGACTGCGTGTGAGCATACGTGAATCCACGTTGCAATCAGCTTCTTTTTTCGGTGAAGTCATTTTCATCTGGCGAGCCTATTCGTGGTATTTGTTTGTTGGTTTGAGCTTATTTCTCAAAATCCTTTAGTGGTTGTCTATATATATCACTATTCTTCTCAATCCAGTCAAGCTTAGAGTAGACTTTCTTCTCTAATAGCTTCCTCAAATCCACTTGTTGAACAGAAGCTTTTCAGTCCTATTCCCATGCCTCAACAGTTGATAACCAAGAAATTAAATGAAATTAATTACATTCAATGGTCCACGGCCATCAAAGTTACATTAACTGGATATGGCAAACAGAAACATTTAACCGAGTCAGGACCAAATCAATCTTAGAGTTATGAGGGTTATCTCTCGAGATTCATCTACTAATACTGATGTTACACGATCAGTCCTTATCAATCAAACACCTCCAGATAATAAAAATCCTAGCTATCAGACTCCATCTCAGGCTAGTGAAAGTTGTGGAGGTCATACTATGAGCCTAAATGTTCCCATTGAGGTTGTGTTGGACATACCAAAGAGAACTGCTAAGATCTTAATGAGAAGCCAGCTTACATAACTCATGTAGCCTCGTTTGATGTCCCTATAGATAAACCCAGCACTAATGAAACTGTGAAATCAACAATTGTGACTATTTCAGGAGAAGAATATACCTAACTTCTCTAACATCAAACAGCTCATCAGACACCTCTTCCTATAACCTCTTTAGCTCATCAAGGTAATCTAACTACCTGTATGTCTATCTCTTCACATATATCTAGGGTTCTTGATTTTGGTGCTTCAGATCATAGGTCTGGCACATCTTCATTATTATCTGATATCAATTTTCTTCCATTTCCAATATTACAACAACTAATGATTCCTCTAATGCAATTAAGGGTATCAATAAGCATTTCCATCTTCTGATTTACCTTTATCCTCTGTGTTATATGTTCCTTCATTATCTTTTAATGTTTTATCCACTAACAAACTCACCAAACAACTTAGTTGTTCAGTAACACTTTCTTGATTCTATTATTATTTAGAATTTGAAGACGGAGAGGTGGATTGGAGAAGGGCATGAAACTCAAGGACTTTATCATCTAACTAGCCATTACCCTCCACATCAGTTGCTTGTCCTACAGTCGCATCACCTATTGAAATCCACTGGTCTTGGGCATCCATTCCCTCATAGGTTAAAAATTATTGTACCTAGTTTGAGTCAATTACAATCGAGTCCTTTTCATTTAGTTCATTCAAATGTTTGGAGGCCTAGTCATGTTGTTTCCAAATTGGGGTTTAAGTACTTTGTTACTTTTGTTGATGATTTCTCCAGACTTGCATGGATTCATTTAATGTAAGATCTCTTAAAGTTATTTTCTATCTTTCAGGCTTTTGTGCAGAAATTAGAGCTAGTTGAAAAAGAGAATGAAAGAATTGGATGCACTTTTCCCTTCTCAGTTATTGTATTCATAGATAAAACCATACAATCAAATAAGGAATTATAATCGAATATGGAAATAGAAATTATAGCTAACAGCTATCACTACAAGTAAGGAACTAGAATAAAATCAATAATCCCCGTATATTCTAACACGCCCCCTCAAGATGGATCATATAAATCAAAAATATCCAATTTGGAAGAGAGACTTTAAAATGAAGGACGAGGCAGCAATTTGGTAAGAAGATCGGCCAGTTGCGAAGATGATCAAAAAAACAGGGTACTCAACTCTTTGCGAAGCTACAAATCAAGAATAAAGTGGCAATCAACCTCGATATGCTTCGTATGCTCATGAAACACAAGATTATTAGCAATAAAAATGACAACTTGATTATCACAATGCATATCCACAGGAGCAGGAACATCAATACAGAAATCACGTAGGAGAGATCGAACCCGGAGCATCTCCAAGGCAATATGGGCCATGGCACGATACTCAGCCCCGACACTAAAACGAGCCACAACTTGTTGTTTCTTACTGCACCAAGTAACCAAATTACCACCAACAAATATACAGTAGCCCGAAGTCGATCACCGATTAATCTGACTTCCAAACCAATTAGCATCACTATAACTGGTAGTGACAAATAAGAAGGAAGAAGGACGATATAGAAGACCACAAGCAGAAGATTGCTTCAGATACTGTAGAATCCGTCAAACAAAAAGACGAGGACAATGCATGAATTGGTTGACCACCCTCCCGACATAGTTGATATCGAGACAAGTAATAGTGAGATACGTCGATAACGACTCACATCGAAAAAGATGTTCCCCTAAGTAGCATCAAAAAAGATGTTCCCCAAAGTGAAATACCATATGATGAGCGGGCAGTCTCAATCCCAAGAAAAGTAACGAAGTCGGCCAATATCCTTAGTGTGAAACTGAGTGCAAGACACTTTTTCAAATCCACAATATCCAAAGCATCATCACCAGAAATAATAATGTCATCCACATATACAATTAAGATAACAGTGCCTGAAGATGTACGACGTATAAACAAAGAGCGATCAGCAACAGAGTGAGTATACCCAACATCAAGAAGGACAGAGCTGAAACGATCAAACCAAGTCTGAGGAGACTGTTTCAAACCATACAAAGCACGTCATAAGCAACACAAAAGATGCTCACTGCCACAAATGCTATAACTAGAGGACTGATCCATATAGACTTCTTCCTGAAACTCACCATGAAGAAAAGCATTCTCAATGTCAAGTTGATTTAGAAGCCAAGAATGGCTGATAGCAATAGCAAGAAGAATTCGAACTGAATTTAGGCGAGCAATGGGTGAGAAGGGCTCAAAGTAGTTAACGCCATATGTTTAAGTATACCATTTGACAACTAACTGAGTCTTAAGACACTCAACTGAACCATCTAGAAGATACTTAACAGTATAAACCCAACAATAGCCAACAGTTTGTTTTCCAATGGAAAGAAGGGTGAGTTCCCACATCTGATTCTGATAGAGAGCATGCATTTCTTCATCCATTACGTGTTTCCATCCTAGAACTGATAAGGCCTATTTATAAGACATAGGAATAGAAACAGAAGATAAGGCACAAAAAAAAGAGGACAAAGAAGGGTAAATGCGATGGTAAGAAACAAAATTAGCTATAGGATTTACAGTGCAAGTACACCTACCTTTCCGCAAAGCAAAAGGCAAGTCAGAAGAAAAATTAGGTACCTCAGACGGAGAAGAAGAATCAATCGGGGAAGTAAGGACCACCCTCCTATCATGATCACGTTAATACCTTTGGCAGAGAAGCAATGGAAGGAACAGTAAGAGCAATGGTAGGATTCTCCAGTTGAGCAGCTTGTCTGTAGTGATTTTAAGTCAGGGGATGAAGACTAAGACAAAGAGACCTACACTAAGGATATGGGAGCAGGAAGAGTAGGAGAAGACATCCCCTCACTAGAAATAAGGTCAGCTGACAAAGCATCACCATCAAAAGAAAAGAAGTCGGTGGATTCAAATAAGGTGCATCAAAACATACAAAATACTAACGAGACTCGGGATGATAACACTGATACTCTTTTTATGTACAAGAATACCTTAACAAAAAGACACGAGAACAGGATGATAATTTATCAAGACCTAGATAAAAAATATGGACGAAGACAACACAACTGAAAATTTGAGGAAGAGAAAATGGTGACCAAACAAGGTAAAGGATAGAGAACGGAGATTGGTTTGACAAGATAGATGTAGGCACTCTATTAATAAGGTAACATGCTGTAAGAACAGCATCCTACGAAGTATGGATACGGATACGGGAACGGATACAGGTACGAATATAGATACGAGATACGGTAATTTTTAAAAAATGAGGATACGGATACGGCGAAGATACGGCAAAAAAAAATAAAATAAAATATATTTTTTATTTAAAATATTTTGGAAGATAGCATCTATATACTACCAAACATTATATAAATAGCGATTATATAGCATCAAAAATACCATTCAATCCATAAATTAACATCATTCATATTCAAAAATATCATCATTCATACACAAAACACAAATATATAAAAAAGTATCAAAACACAAATATAAAATATTTTTTTCCTTCATGCGTCTCAGTTATAACAAAACAGAAACATAAGTATTAAGTTATATTTTAGTTAATTACAGTTTGACCCCTATTAAAATTTATCATATCAATTTTACCCTCGAAAAAAGTTTGAAATATTACATTTAGATCCCCCGTCGTATCCCAAAAGTATCATTCCCATATCCCAACCATATCCTTGCCGTATCCTATGCAAAATTTAAAATAAAAAATTAGGATACGTCATGATACGTATCCGGCCATATCCAAGCCATATCCGTATCCCCCGAGTATCCAATACGAGTGCGGCACCTAATTTGAAGTATCCGTGCTTCATAGACAGCATCAGCCTACAAAGGTTTGAGAACATGCATCTAGAACAATAAAATGCGTGCAACATCTAACACATGATGTTTACGCTCAGTAATACCGTTTTATTGAGAAGTGTGAGGGTAGGTTATTTGATGGATAATTCCTTTTTCAAGAAAAAGTTGTCCACAACAGATTGAATGTATTCTAGAGCATTATCATATCGAAAAATTTTGATTTTCTTATTATACTGAGTAGAAATTTCATTATAGAAACGAGAAATGATAGAAGGTAACCCATTTCTTTGTTTCATTAAAAAAAGCCAAGTCATACGAGAAAAATCATCAATAAATAGAACAAAGTAAATGAATCCATTAACATTCTTAACCTGAGAGGGTTCCTCAAACATCATTATGAATGACAGCAAAAGACTAAGAATCACGACTAATAAGATGACTAGGAAATGTACTACGGTGATGTTTGCCAAACTGACAAGCCTCACATTCTAAACTAGATACAAGAATCAAATTTGGAACAATAAGCTTTAATCTTGCTAAAGACTGATGACCTAAACAACGATGCCACTGAAGAGGAGAGATAGCACTGCAGAGAGCAGCAGACAGTAAGTGTTCTGGAGGGTGATCACAATCGAGATAGTAAATGTCATCCTTCTCATACCTCGAACCAATCGTCTTCTTCATCTTAAGATCCTAAAAGACATAAGAGTTTGAAGAAAACAATTTAATACTCTAGTTAATTGGCTTATAGACAGTAAATTAAAGAGAAATTGAGGCACATAAAGGCTAGAATGTAAGTTTAGAGATGACGAAAGACGAATGTTCCCTTTACCAAGCACAGGACGATTAAAGCCATTAGCTAAGACAATATTATAATCAACCTAACTGAGATTAGAGAATAAGGAAGAATTACCAAACATAAACGAACTAGCTCCTAAATCAATAATCTAGGATGGAGAAGAAGAGACACAAGAACTGGGCTACCTGAATTTGCCAAAGTGGCAGTGGAAATAGAGAGAGTAGAAACACACAAGGACTGAATCATCTCTTGAAGCTGGGATGAGCTCAGAGTGAATGTCCCCTGAGAAATATATGTGGACGTACCACTGTGAGGCACTGAAGGCTGCATGAGTAGAATCCAGATCACTAACATCATGTGCCTGCCCTGGTTTACCATGGTTCTTGCAACAGAGAGGTTTTGTATGATTTGTTCCTCCACAAAAGTCACACGAACAATCTCCTATATTATTAGAAGATCTGCCTCCACCTCAAATATTACTTCCACCACCAAATCCATGAGAAGAGCCACCACGACTGTGATGACTAACAAGGCAAATGAATCAGTAGTTGGCACTATCTTATCATTGGTGGAAGAACGACCACCTAATGACGATCTCTATATGCGAGCATAGGCACTAGCAGCAGTAGGCGAACTCTCGCTTGCTAAGATTTGACCCTTAAATCCTCTAAGAGTAAGATTAGGACTAGACAAAAAATTACTAATCATAAATTCTTCCTAATATTTTATTTGCCGTGTCAAGTTCGTACTAAAAGGATGATACTACACAAGTTGTTCTCACAAACTTTTCAAGTGACTATAATACTCTGCCAATGATCTTTCACGCTGAAAACATTTGCTCGTACAACTCATAAACTCGAGGGATATTACTCCTTTGCAAGTAAGATTTAGCAAGACAGTCCCACATCCTCTTAGAGGAATATAAAATTCAATAGCAGTGGCAACAATGTCCTCTAAACTTTGCGACAAGAGACTCATTACAATCGCATCCACACTCATCCAAATAGAATATTTAGGATCATTAGAAGATGGTGGTTCATCAGTAATATATTGTGCTTTACCTTTTCCTCGCAGAAAGGTTTTAACTGCATGTGCCCAACTCAGATAATCATCGCCATTCAGTTTCTTTGGTGTGATGGAACGACGAACATCATCAGCTTTAAGGAAAACTGCTTGGCGGCAAAATTTAGGCTCCATTTGGCAAGAGCTAACAAATAGCTCAGCTACCAACTACTAACTTTTTGACTTTTTCTAAAATGATTAAATTTACCCTCTTACATTTTAATCTTCTTTTAAGCTTTTAAGGGTAAAAATGTCAAATTAACCAAAAGCTAAAAAGCTAACTTTTTTCCATTCCTAAACACAAAAAACAAACTTTTTAGTAGCTAACCACTAGCCAACTACAAAAAAAAAACTAATTTTTTTATCAAACCAAGCTTTATTTTGATGAATATTTTGACTTTAACATGTTCAATAAAATAACAAGAATAATCCAATCTAATTTAGGAGTCTTGCAATAAAAGAAACCACAATCACCGATTAATTAGAAACAGTAAGCAAACAAGGCTCTCTGATGGATGCAAAGAACAGCAGAATACCAAATCAAAGAATTCACAAGCACAAGAATACCAAATCAACCAATAGAATACCAATTAAACCATCAAAGAAAAGAGACTGAAATCACTGTTCTACACGAAAGCAGAGAACGGAAGTAGATTACAGCATCAGGCGGTTGCAAAGACTCCAACCAACATTGATCTCAGCAAAACATCAAGGAACCAACAAGAAAAGCAATTGCTTATAGCAGGCAGCTATCGTCAAGGAACGCCGGCAAGGCTATAGAAAGGCATGCGCCGAAGGAAGCTAGGCACGTTAAGCTTGGATAGCGACGACGATCGGCGCATGAAGGCGTGTCTGGATCATTCCGGCAACAATTTGAGGTGGGCAATGATCGTCGACAGTAGGCGACTCTCCTGGTGTGTTCGGAGTTCAACTCCAATGAACAAAAAGTTGATCGACGGTGAGAGCAGTAACAAGGTGACGAACGCTTAACGCTCTGGCTAGGATTTCTGTTCTGTTTGTTTTTATTTTTATTTTTTTCCTTCTTCTCCTTGGAATCAAAATGGCTTTGATATCAATTTGAAAAAAAGAATGAGAGAAGTGGATGCACTTCTCCCTTCTCAATTACTGTATTTATAGATAAAAACTTGCAATCAAATAAGGAATTACAATTGAATATGGAAATAGAAATTATAGCTAATCGCTATCACTATAAGTGAGGAAATAAAATAAAATCAAGAATACCCGTATATTCTAACAAAACTCAATTTGATGTGCCCATTAAGATTTTTCGCAGTCATATACTAAGGAATATTTTTCCAAACATTTCATTGATTTTATGACACCTTCTGGCATACTCCATTAGTCTTCTTGCTCCTACACTTCACAACGAAATGAGGTTATAGAGAGGAAGAATTTACGTCTAGTTGAAACAGCCCATTCTCTAATGTTCAAATGAAGGTAGCCAAGGTTTTTTGGAGTGATGTTATTTTCATGACCTGTTATTTAATTAATAGAATGCTATCTTCTGTCCTACAGGTCATCCCCCTTACTCAATTTTGTTTCCCTGAACGCCACTGTTTTCTCTTCTGCTCGTATTCTTGATGTATTGTTTTTGTCCATCAACTTGACAGTGGGATTGAAAAGCTAGAACCTAGTGCACTTTAGTATGTATTTCTGGGTTATTCTCGGTTACAAAAAGGATATCGATGTTACAGCCCATCTCTCTTCATCGATATTTTGTTTTTGCTGATGTCTCATTCTTTGAGTCCACTCTATTCTTTTCTGATACTCAATTGTTGTCCAGTCTGAATGAGAGTCTTCCTTTACCTGGGATTCCCCCTTTTCATCTCATCGTCCTGATTTGCAAGTTTACACCAGACGGCCAACAACTAATGAGTCGTCATTCGATGCTTTAGGCACTCCAACTCTTGCTCTCCAGTGTTTAAATCCTCCCCCTGAGACAGAACCCACTGATCTTAATCTCTCAGTTGCTCTTCGGAAAGGTAGACGTGTTGCACCTCCCATCCTATTTCTAAGTTTGTCTCTTATACAGCCTTTTCCCCTTCTAACCATGCTTTTGTTGCATCACTATCTTCTATTTCTATCCCTAACTCTGTGTCCGAAGTTTTGTCTCATCCTGGATAGTGTTCTGTCATGGAAGAAGAAATATCTGCTCTTCGAGCTAATAATTCTTGGGATTTGGTATTTCTTGCCCCTAGAAAAACGGTGGTTTTCGGTAGGTGTATAATGTCAAAGTTCACTCTGATGGCTCAATTGACAGTCTAAAAGCACGACTGGTTGCTATGGGTATCTTAGATTTATGGTCTTGACTTTTCAAAGACTTACTCTCCTGTGGCCAAGATTACATCTGTTCGTCTCCTCATCTCACTTGTTGCCATTTTTCATTGGCTACTTCATCAACTGGATGTTAAAAATGATTTCCTTCATAGTGATCTCGCTGAGGAATTATATGAGCAACCTCCGGGTTTATTGCTCAGGGGCAGTATGGGTTAGTTTGCAAATAAAAAAATCATTTTATGGCTTAAAACAGTCCCCTCGAGCATGGTTTGACATATATAGTTAAGTGGTAACAGACTTTGGATTGACACGTTATGGAGTTGATCACTCAGTTTTTTATCATCACTCTTCTCAAGGGAAGATATGGTTATAGGTATATGTAGATGATATTAAGATCACATGAGATGAAACTCAGGGTATTCGTGATTTCAAAATGTTTCTTCAGACCAAGTTCGATCTATGTTGCTCGGACTCTGGTACGGGAATCGGATGCGGGTGTGATCTAGGTGTCAGATATCTCAAATTTAGAAATAAAGGATATGCAAATATGGATCCGAATTTAGATACGGGTACGGGGATACGCCATGTAATTTTTAATTATTATAAATTAATATTACAAGTATATATTTTTAATTATTTGTTGTTTGCCCTTTCGTATCTTTATGTAATTTTTAATTATTTTATTAATTAATATTGTAAGTATATTTTAATTATTTGTTGTTTGGCCTTTCGTCTACTCTCTCTCTCTCTCTTCGTAATACACAAAATGGAAAGAAAAAAAGTCTATGTATATGAATGGAAGAGCAAAAGTCTTGCATAGGGGAATGTTTCTATCAATATAATTAATGTTAGTGTAATTAATAGCTTGTTTGGGACATGTGACTTCTTTGTAATACAACTTAATTATGTTTGTGTAATCAACACAAAGAAGACAAACGGTTCAAGTCATCCAAAGAACCCTTTGGATGGAGAACACCATGGTCGGAGAAGTCCAAAATAGATGATTCATTTATCTAAGTATCACAGCAGTATCCGGATTGAAAGTGCCATATCCGATTCCGTACCCGTACCCGCTCCAGCACCAGCACCCCACCCGCAACCGAGTGGGTACCCCACAGTTTTGGGGGGTCCGCGCAACATAGAGTTCGATACCAAAGACTTGGGATCATTTAAGTATTTTCTGGACATTGAAATTACAAGATATTGCCCTTTTTCAGAGGAAATATGTGCTCGATTTATTGTCTAAAACAGGTATGTTGGGAGCCAAACCAATTGATTCTTCAATGGATCCCAATACTAAACTTCTTGCAGATAAGGAAAATCTATTAGATGATCCCAGTCAATATCGCGGATTGGTTGGCAAACCTAATTATTTAAAAGTTACAAGGCCAGACATTTCATTTGCTACGAGTGTAGTAAATCAGTACCTTGATGCACCTCATTCTAATCATTAGGATGCAATCATTCGTATTTTGTGATATCTTATCAAGATAATGGCCATATCACTGTTCAAGGATATACAGATGCTGATTGGGCTAGATTTCCATCGGATAGACGGTCGACTGTTGAATATTATATCTTTGTGGGAGAAAATCTAGAATCTTGGAAAAGTAAAAAGCAACAAGTGGTGGTAAAATCAAGTGCAGAGTCTGCGTATAAAGACATGACACATACTTCTTGTGAGTTGATTTGGATACGTCATATGTTAGAGGAGTCGGGAGTTTCTATGTTGCAACCTATAGAACTATTTTGCGACAATCAAGCTACTATCCACGTAGCTTTTAATCCAGTATTTCATGAGCGGACCAAACATATTGAAGTTAACTGTCACTTTGTCCGGGAAAAAAATTCTACAGAATGTCATTAAAACCAGTCATGTAAAGTCTGAATATCAATTGGCTAATTCATTCACTAAAACATTTAGGGGAGCTAGAGTAAAGCTAATTTGTAACAGGGTTGGAACATATGATATATTATATATATGTGTTCCAGATTAAGGGAGAGTGTTAATGTACATTAATAATTCATGTATATATAGGATGCATTTATCTAGGGATGTATCTGTATTTAATATAGGATGTATCTACACCCTAGGAAATCTGGAAAGACACTCTTTGTACATGTATATATATTCCCATGAAGGGTCCAGATAATCTAAGTTCGATTTTTGCCACAAGTCTTGTTTTATATTAAAAACAAAGTCATACGCTGTGTGCACACCTACACCAAGGGTAAATAAGTTCTACATTCTCAAAGTATGTCCGAAACGAAATTTTAATCTACTCAACAAAACCTTAGTCAGAAACGGAATTTTAACATAGTCATAGGCACAACAACACTCTTGACAAGCCTGAATATTGGCAAGTGCTGCAGGAAGTTGCTTTTAAATGGGGATTCAAGAAAGGACCGGTTGCTCTCCTATATCAACTTTGACAAGACAATTGATGAGCTTGGATTGGTAGACAATCCCATTGCACGGAGGTTCTTACATGCAGTCCAATTCCAGATGCATGTCCAGGAATGATAAATTTTGGTTTTCGGGAGAATGAGAGGATCAGTTCCTAGAAATAAAACAAATCCTGCTTCCAAGGGTGGTCACGGATCACTTCGTTTTTTTATTGGAATATGGAGGCATTAGCAAGATCATGTCCATTTAGATTTGAAAATATATGTTTGATGACCAACGGATTCCAAGAAAAGTTGGCAGGGTGGTGGGGAGGGTATTAGGTGCACAGATCCCTAGCTATATTTTTGTTTCTAAAATCAAGCTGCTCAGAAAAGCCTTGAGGGTGTGGAACAAAGAGTGCTTTGGGGGCTTACAATCAAGATTCTTTTATTCATCAAAAAAGAAAGCAGGATTCTGTCCAAGACTTCAGTCCTTGATGCAAAGCAGATGGGTGGGCCCTTGTCTGAGATTAAGGAGAGGAGAAGAGTGAAGCTGAAAGAGGAATTCGCAAAGGTAGCAAAGATGGAGGAAGTCACTAGGCATCAAAAGCCCAAGTCCCTTTCGCTTAAGGAAGGAGACAAAAACACGAAATTCTGTCACAAGATGACTAATGCTTGCAAAAGATTCAATTGGATTCTAAGAATTATTGT
>QLOD02000030.1:13146592-13171434 GCA_003260245.2 Sideroxylon spinosum | reverse complement strand
AAGTATTCTTGGCCACCAAGTTTACTTAGCCTCCATGTATTCTTGGCCACCAAGCTATTACTCTCTACATAAGGCTCATAATGGTTCACTTCAAGGCAGAACGAATGAAAGAAAAATTTAGCTATTATAATTGTGATGTATGAGACATCCTCTCTTGGGTGTGAGGCCTAAGAACCTAGGTGTAACTCATGCTCATTCTATATTTCTTTGTTTCCATTTTCCTTTTGTCTTTCTCACAACTTGTATACCTACCACCTCTAAAGATCCAAATATTCTCTCAAAATCCACTCATGTAATTTGTCTAAGGTGTTAAAAGTGAAGATCTTGCATCAAACAGACGATTGGAAGTGGACGATGAAGTCAGGGATGGAATCGTGGAATTTTATTCTAACCTTCTAAAGAAATAGAGGAATGTAGTACGGTGACGGATGATCTAGAGTTTTTGACTATTATCAGAGAGGACAAGGAGATATGGGATATGAGTTCAAAGTGGAAGAAGTGTGGAAAAAGCTGAGATCCATGTAAGGTGACAAGGAACCAGGGCCAGATGAGACGACCATGGCCATTATGTTTAGCAATCAGGGCTAAAGGAAGAGGTTATGAAGACTTTTCAAGAATTCCATGCCACATACTGGTAAATTTATGAAAAGTATCAATGCCTCGTTTATATCTCTAATCCCAAAGAAGGCAAATGCTACTGATATTTAGGACCGATCATTCTGGATGGATGCGTCTACATGTTAATTGCTAAGGTGCTACGATAGAGGATTAAGAGGGTAATGGGAGATTTGGTGATGGATCAAATATTTTTGCAAAAAGAAGACAAATCCTTGATACGATTTTGATAGCAAATGAAGTCATAAATTTTAAGCTCAAGAGCAGAGAACCGAGAGTAATATGAAAACTTGACATTGAAAAGACCTACGATCACATGAATTGGAGGTTCATAATCTATGTTCTAGAAACAATGGGTTTTTGGAGAAGTGGAGGAATTGGTTTTCTAATACATTTCTATGGTTAAATTCTCCATTAATGTGGATGGAACGCCTTCCACAAAGCAAATAAAGGATCCGACAAGGGGACCCATATCCCCTTTCTTGTCCATTTTGCGACAAAGTTGTTGAGTAGGATGTTCAGAAGAACGAGGCAAGGAAGATTCCTTTAAGGGTATTCATAAGGGCAATGCAACCTAGGCACTATGGAAGTGTCCCATTTACTGTTTGTAGACTATGCCATAGTATTTTGTGGAGCAAAACCAATCCAATTGGGTCAATTGAGGAGTGTTCTAATGTGTTTGAGGTTGTGTATGGTTTGTAGATAAACTTAGGAAAGCCAAAACTAGAATTTTGGTAGGAGATGTGCACATAAATGCTCAAGACAATTCTTGGGTGTACTCAAGGTAGTCTTCCTACAACTTATCTAGGGCTCCCGCTAAGCTCCCACCTTCAAGTCGAAAAAAGGTGCAAAAGAGGCCAGTCGATGGAAGAAATCTTATCTTTCAAAAGGAGTCAAACAAATTCTCGCTAAAAGTATCTTATTCAACATGCCCACAAATTCATGTCCCAATTCCCCATATCGGCCTCAATGGGATTTTTTGGAGAAGTTCAAACGGGATTTTTTGAGGAATGGCATAGAGGATAGACACATGTTTCACTTAGTAAAAGGGGAATTGGAGTGCAAACAATCAAGGAAGGGGGAGCGGGCATTAGAAGACTCAAAAACTTTAACGCAGCATTGCTAGGCAAATGATTATGGAGATATGCTTATGAAAAGAACATGATGCAGAGGAAAGTCATTGAATCGAGGTTTAGCAATGCTTGAGGAGATTGGGTGTCAAATGAAGTGAATGGAACCCACAACGTGGATTGTGGAACAAAAGTTTTGTGCTTTTGAGAAATTATATCCATTAGTAGTTGGCAATTGGCAGCGAGAATCACAGTTGTGTCAGCAGACTTATCTTCCCAAGTGTGTTCACAATAGCTTGTGATCGGAGGGCTTCAGTTGACAAGCTCATTTCTACTCAAGTGTGGGGTTGTGGTCTAGGATATTCCTCTCCAAAATAGCTCGCAAGATTGGGACATGGAGCATTTAAAGATGCTCCAATTGTTATCCAACTGAAAGATGAGAGTAGGGGAGGATAAGATGACATGGAATAAGACCAAATTAGGGGCTTTGAGGTTAAATCCTTTAGGTGTCATGTCTAGACTAGAGACAAGGGAATTTCAATGAGGCCACTCTATGGAAAGCAAGGCCCAAATGTGGCTTTCTTCGTGTGGTGCTTGGTACATGACAAGACGTTGAATATTGATAATTTTATAAGGAGAAGGCTAGTTATTGTCAACCAGTATGGTTTATGTCAACCAGTATGGTTTATAGAAGGAGTTGGGGAAGCCGGTTGATCATTTGTTTGTGCATTGTCTGTGGGCAAAGAAATTCTGAGAGACTATGTTATCACGGTTTGGAATGCAATGGGTGTTTCCAAAAGAGGCCAAGCCCATGTTCGGCTCTTGGTGGGGTGCAAGGGAAGGAGCAAAAGTAACGCTTCGAGGATTATTCCTTTTTGTATAACATGAATGTTATGGAGAGAGAAATAAACGACATTTTTTTAAGGAGTTGAAAATCCTTTATTTAGATTTAAGAGCAATTTTTTGCCTATATTGTTCAGATGGTTGTTTGTGGAGCAAGATCCAAATTTCCATAGCTTTTCACTTTGTGTTGATAATTTTGAGGTATAACTGAGCCATTGAGGAATTTTGTATAGGAAAGGCATTACCTTGATGTCATTTTTTTAATACAATTTTGCTTGCTTATAAGAATTGTCCATATTCATTTACCTTCACCCAAAACTAAGCCTGAAGTGATTATAAATGCAAGCATAATTTTGAGTTATTTGTAACTCCTATGAAGGTTGTCATGTCTGGAATGCGTCAACTGATTGACTAGTTAAATTTGCACCTATTCTGGATTACTGAAGTTCTATCAGGCATGAAAATTAAGGATGTTCACATATTAGACCAAAACAATATGCATATACCATACCAAGCAAGTAATATAGATATTATACTGTCAATCACCTTTCCAATAATATTAAAACCTGCCAACCATTGTACAACATTCATTTAGAATATAATGTGTTGGCACCAACATAAAACATACCCAGACAACACTTTAGTGAAGCCTTGCATCTATCGGGGCAAAAACAAACTAAAAATTAACAAGAGGATCATGACATATATAACATATTCATATTCACAACTACACATGCTTGCATGTGTGCGTGCATGTTTATGTACATGACTATATATGATCCCCACCATCCATGGTTTTCCATCCACCAAAATAAACACAAATGACAACCACCCAAAAGGCTGTGATAGAAAAGTAATTCTTAACATCCAATGCCACAGTTGTTTGTAAGACTATTTTCTAGATAATTGTAATACTATCTCTGTTCAAAAAAATAACGTTCAACTGGAACTAACAGACTATCAGCAGTCATAACCTAGCCAGTCAATTTATGTTATTCTAGCCCAAAAACAAACCTAAACCAGGAAAAAAAAATACCCCTTTCTCAGTTATCTAGTCCACCGATCAGACTAAATTGCTCAAAATTGACAACTCATCTTACCCAACTGACTGGCAGATCAGTCCAATCAAAAAATTTACGTAACAAACCAAGCCAAATTATTGTCTTAAATATAACAAACGCACCTTCTTAGAAGCTCTCGGCTTCCGCTTTCTCTTCCTCTTGCCTTGACTCCCACAATACTCTTCATCTTCACCGTCGGCCTCCCGATCGCAATCTTCATCCTCTTTCCCTGCTGCATTGTCCGGGGACCGATGTGGGAATAGCGTGGACTGGACCAGTCTCCGGCGGACGGGCGGCCGTGGATCACTGCCTTGGGCGACCTCCGCAGCCGTCGACTCTTCGGGTGAGTTCTCCATTGCAGCTAGGGTTTAAATTTTACAGGGTTTAGCTTGGGGGTCTGAATTTGGGGGTCTTGGGCGGAAGGAACGAAACGTGATTTGGAGAGAAAAGTTTAGAGAGAGAGAGAGAGAGAGAGATGGGACTGGAGAGAATTAGGAGGCCGTTCCCGCCTCGGAAAATAATTCCATGCCTCGTACTGAAGATTTGTTTTTATTAAAATATATTTTTGAGTAATAATAATATTTTATAAATTTGGCGTATATACGGTAGATGTGTAAGCTCAGCATACGGGTGCCACCGGTGTCCGGTTGCTTACTGGGTCGGATTTCCCGCGCTTCATCGCGCTTTAATTTGAGGTAGGGTTTGGATTATGGGCTAATTTCACCCAGGTGCAAAAGAACTTTTTTTTTTTTTTTTTTTTTTTTTTTGTCTTTTTGGTGTTACCTTTAGGGTGAGTTTGGAAGTGAGGTAAAAAAAAAAAAAAAAATTGGGAGTAAAAGACTTGTTTTACGTTAGTAATAATTATGATAAAATACACGTACTTTCTCTCTGAGTAATTATATTTACTATATCTATTAATATTATATTTATTATTTATTAATATTTGAGTAATTGTATTTATTTCAACAATGATTAAGATAAAAATTATATTTATCTCCCTTATTATAGAAAGTTAACTTGGACATCTTTATCTGAAAAAAAAAAAAAGAAAAAAAAACTTTAATTTGAACAGAAAAAAAATCAAAACCAACAAAAATTTTATATGATTTTGCTATTTTATCCACATCTCTTGAAACTTCACTTACTTCATCGATTTTTCAAAAAAAAAAATCTCTAAAAATGAAATTCAACTTTTATCTGCAACAATAACCATTATTGCCATCACCAACATGGAATTTAGGAAGAACAAAATTTAATGGTGGTATCGTCTTTTCAATTTTCATCAAATAAGTAAAAAACTCAATATTTTCCTTTCATCTCTTGCTCTTGTTCAACCAAGCCGAAAAGACCCACTATTTTTTTTTTTGTTCTCTCTCTCTCTCTTTAACAAGCACGAAGCCAACATCTCCTCTCAATTTGAGCTGCTAGTCCAACAACACACATATTGAAATTGAAGTTTCTCCCCCAACTTGTTGCAACAGAATTTGTTTTCATTTTTACTCTTGAGATTGTTATTCCAAATTGAAATTACTTTTCTAACAGAAATCTTCCAAATTAAAACTAAAATGGAATGAATGGCTTTTAAATATAAATTAAATTAAAACATCCAACGATCCACACTTATTTAAAAATAAATTAATAATTTAAATATTATTTAAATAAACTCAACTAATTTCAAAATAAAAATATAATCCATAAATAATTAAAAATTCAGCTTATAATAGTGTCACTTTTGACAGAAGTTCTGTATTTGGTAAAATCTTATAAAAGTTAAAGGAAAACTGGCAAAAGTAAGAGAAATTTGGAGAAAGTTAGTTGTTTTGTGCATGATAAGCTTTTTTGTATTTGATAAATTTTGGTGGAGAAAATTGCAAGTTGATGTTTTTTTCGGAGTTACCAAACCCTTAATGTTTTTTTTTTTTTTTTTTGGTTCAATAATTCGACTCTCATTATTGACCCCAGGAGTTGAATAATATCTTTTTTGTATTATTTATTTAGTTTATTGAGAATGACCCTATAACGTTCTTAGAACCTAGAAGACTAGTTCACTGATATGCTTATAGCTAAGTTAGGAAAGGAAGTTATACAAGTTAATGCAAAGTTGAAGACAAAAAATGACCTTATCAAGTAGTGGAAAATAGCTATATGGGAACCCATGCAAAACTGCAGAAAGTGAGAATCTAAGTAGAAATCAAAACTGTAAAATTCTTCCTCCAAAATTTAATATGTGATTTTTGAGTTGGGTCAAATATATAAGCTTAAGAACTCTAAAGCAGTGTATCACAAATCTGAAACACATCTAAGCCATTCAATGCTTTTTAGTTTATAAAGGTGAAGCCCAATCCTTTGTTATTTCCATAATTAACCTCTTCTATTTGTCAATACAAATAGAAATAGCTTCCCTTACCTCCATTACATGTCAAAACCCTCATATCCCTTATTACATGGATAGATTACAACGAGGTCCAACCTTTCAGAAATAAATAAATTAAAAATACCTATACAAGGCAATCATAAAAAAGATTTAAAATTGAAACTCGTTTGCAGTCTCAAAGCCTTTATTCCCAGATTTACCCCCAAGTCAATTTAAAGCCTTCAGTTTAATAACAACAAAACAAAATGCTGAAAAACTACCAACATAAAGAAATAATTATTTCCGTTTGCGTAGTTCAACGAATGCAAACAAGAAGATAAACATTGGGAGACCTAGGAGTCTATGATAGAAAGGCTTGTATGACTTTAATATAATAAACAATGGTCAAAGACTTTAAACTACTTACTAACTTTGCAATTGAGGACTTTTAGGTACAAACAAAATTAATTAAGCAATTTTTTGTTTAGATGATTTTGCTGGGTGCTTAGGTGGATGATTATTTTGCACTCACAAGAAAATGCCTATGCCATACTACTTTTGCGACTCCATCCATTTTCTCTTTCAAATGTGTTTGCTTGTTCATCTTGATCTAGTTGTTAACTATTTTTTCATTATTTTCACTAATGTCATTTAAAATTTTTGACAAATACAAATACCTTGCAAGTCCTATAAATTGAACATAAAAATCTACAACTAAAATATAAACACTGAGATAAGAAACAAACCCAAAAATTGTTCAATCAGAAAAAAGGATAAAAAGGATAAAAATGATTATGAATTAAAGTCTAAATTTCTGATTATTGTCCTAATTTTCTTCTTTATAATCTGGGCTTGTGCACAGAACATATACATGTAAATAAAATGGCCTCCCATACAACCACATAAAAGCATTTAACAATTAAAAAAAAAAAGTATCGGGAACCAAAGAAACTCGTAACGCAGATTAAATATATATACATGTAAATAACATGGCCCCTCAAAAACCTCATAAAAGCATTTAACAATTGAAGAGTATCAAGAACCAAAGAAACTTGAGACGTAGACTAAAAAAACAAAAACCTACAAATTTTGCCTTTATATCATTAGAACCCAGTTCGTGTCAGCCAAACAAAGGCATTCAATCTATCCAACAACACATATAAAAAGAAGAAATATATGTTTAAGGAAGTCGTTTTAGAGTAACTAAAAGGAGAGAAGGATATTTATAGAAGTAGCGTAGTCTACTGTGAAAAACAAAAAGAAATTTCCAAATACCCAAATACAGGGAAAGATTAAAGAAAATGAGAAACAAAAAAAAAATACATATCAAACCTCTCTAGCCAACTAGTTTTCTCTTTTCTGGTTCTCCCCAACAAGCCAGCAAAACAATGGGCAGCATAGCTTAGGGGAAAAAAAGTAGAATAAGAGAGCAATCCTCCATGCCCATGATATAGAAACTCTTCTGTCAAACGGAGAAGAAAATCTGAAGTTGGTGCATTCGATTGAAAACTTCTGCACATATGCATATTGTTTTGAACACCCAAACTCACTGTAGCCAGTCGAGATATAAGTATATAGAAGTCTGCCATTCTCAGTCAACTACTAAACAAAACAAATGGCAAAATCATCCTAAAATGAAAAATATTTTAAATCACTAAAAACAACTATACCGAAGCCTCTTTTTATATAATTAGAAATTCCACGTTTCCATCTTGATAGATGTAGTTTATTCGAGCTTTTGAATCCTAGCAATCTATTTTTCATGCTTCCAATGGCAATATGTCAAACACTTATTACAGTTTATGTTATGAGAATCTACCTTAGCTTTCTTTTTTCCCTTATTTTTATTTATTTGACATGGCAATTGTTTAGGTCGATAAACTTCTTAAGAGCTACAGGAGAAAAGGGTGAGCTAACCAGAGTGGTGACTTTATATTCTCAAGCTTGATATATGTTGATGTCTTTTAAATGATTCATGTTTTGTCACAGCATTAATCTCCATTGTTTTACGTTTTTTTACTATGCATGGTGCTTCAAGGAAGCATTACATATGTTGGGAAATAAGTTGAAAGAGTGCATGCATATGGCTAATGCCTTTATAATTGTGCACGCCAATAAGATGTCCCTATTTCTAATTGATATTGCCATATTTTTGAGGTACCTATTATTGCCACTTTTGTTTTGGATACCTAATATTGACACTTTTGATATATGTTAAGAAACAATTCAAATTTTGTATTGTTATTTTTACACAGATGTACCATTGCCCATATTTAATAGTAAGGCGGGCAATAATGCTTCAACAATTGGAAATCATTGAGGGAGATAGGGATTCTTTCTCACGGTTTAGCCCTTAGCTTGAGCGGGGATACTTAAGTGATATCCTTATAATACCTAACTATTCATGCTATAAAATATATTAATTAGTTATGAGTTTTGAGAAGTCAAGCAATAAAGGGAAATTTTCCCTAGTTATTTGCCTAAAGACCCTCTAAATGGCCTCAAACTTAATCATTACATGGGTGCATTAAGATCAAGGCATTTTATATTGCCTGCTTAGGAAGTGACTAACCTTGTGACACCTAAATTAGTTGGATGGGCAGTTAGGTGCAGCCATGTTCATTGTGCAAGACTTTCTTACATTTTTATACAATCTGAAAATTATGAAATTAATTAACCGCCATTTGATTTGAAAAGACAATATAACTCCTTCTAAACGCAATCCAACTTGTGATTGTAAAGCCAAATTAATTGTAAAGCCAAGTCCTTATGCTTATAAATGTTAAGAAAATACATATTCTTTCAAGAAAATACAAATTCTTTGCTTAATAGAGAGAAGTCCTTGTTGTCCTTAGCAAGTATGGGCTACCCAAGGGATGAGACATTCAGGATTCAAGATGTATATTTTGTCAATATAGTTTTTGTTCTACACACTAACTTTTAAGCACTTAGTTGTTTTTTGATTTTTAATTTTTTTACGGTAATCCTCATAGGACTCCCACACTCTCTATGTATTTCATAGAAGCTGCTTTTTAAATGATCTCTGAATTTCCCAGTTTCACTTCTCTCTTAAGTGCTTTGTTGAGTTAAAAAAGTATTAATTATGTTATTTACTTATTTTCTTTCTTCATCGCTTGACCTCTTGTCATTTTATTGTTACTATAGTTAGTATTTTATTACAAATTTCACAAATTACTGTTTTGGGCTTTAGTTGCTACTATCTTTGTGATATCTCTTCATTCTGAATATGCCATGAGAAATTTATCATCTTGAAGGGTTGTTCCTAGCAATTGTATTTGATGTTGTAGTTGATTGAATCAACAAATTTGTAATCCAAAAGTTGTTCCTACTAATTACATTTGATGCTATGGCTGTTAGAAACAACAAAATTTTATGATCCAAATCATATTATAAGTAGATTCAAGCCTTAACTGAGTCTGAACGGATTAAATCCATTGACAGAGGGCTTGGCTAATTTATTAAAATAAACAAATTGATTGATTCATGATGATCTTTGCCTATTAACCATGATCCAGATATGGTTCATCAAAATTACATTTTCTGTGGAAAAATTATTTATTATATGTGTAGAAAACTTCATATTAAAATCCAATTTTACCATATGTCTTTACCTATTAGAGGGTTCTATTTCCAGGCATTTCTTAAGGTTTGACAAAGTTTCATCCTTTAGGCACTGAGCCCCATTGAGATAAGTAGTTGGAAAAGAAAAATGTAATTTTCATTATTGACTTAGTATTGTTTGAAATTTAGGTATTTTAGCATACTTCTTTAAACTAGATACCAGATGCCATGCATCTTTATGTGCTGATGTAATGTTATATTAATGATTGTGTATACACTTTATAAGTCTAAATGCTACCACTATTGAACTAACAAATTTTTTTTATGTGTTGCTCAAATAGTAAAGGCAACAGATGGCTATCTACCCAATGACCATAAGGTTTTTCTTATTTTTTTTATTCTCTTTATTTTTCCTTGTAATGAAACATCAAAATTTTCAATTATTCCTTTTCAAGATAAGGGGAATATAGTTGTATAGCTTATATATATGTGCACATACTTTCATATGCCATGCATCATTATGATTTCTACATACTTGATCCTTTTTTATTTTTATATTGAGGCTAAAGCATATGTATAAGAATTGTAAACACAAAAAGAGGAATTTCTTGAGAATGAAGTGGTAAAAGAAAAGACCAAAGCTGTAAATGAATGAAGATGATAAGACAAATCACCTTCCAAAACCTATGATTGGCTATGTAGTCCCCAAAAAACCTTGTGTTGAACTAGAGTTTGTGATTTGAAAATTTGTAATGCAACTGCAAGAAAATGCGATTAATAGTGATGTCTTGATGATCTTCATTAAATCAATACCTTTTGTAGATTACTTGTACCTAGTTTAATAACGCAGAATAGTTTATGCTCATTACACATTACTGATTGCACATTTTAATTATTGCATTTTCGTTAAGATCATTTATGAAATAAAAATCTTCATAGTTAATGCTGAAGATGTAATATCTGGTAAAAGAAACTGGTAACTTGGTGATATTTTATGAACTTGTCTTAGGCTCCACTTTCTCTCATTCTTAAGAGTGTTTTTTTTTTTTTGGGTCAAGTATCAGTTAAAGAGATTACTTCAAATTTGCAATTTTAAATTAATTTGGTACTGAGTAATGGGTATTTAAATTGTATCTCAGACATGTTGGGATTTTGGTCTTGCTACCTCAACACATCTGTTTTGACTAGTTCTTTATGAAAGGAACCCAATTAATTTTTCTAAATAGTCTCATTTGGTGACTTCCTCCTGTTACAGAAACCACAATTGCCTGTGTGACTTTATAATGGTTAAAGGAAGAAAATAGATTAAACAATTCCACAAATTAATTATTGACGAAATTTCAGAATTGAAATTATTAGTCTAGAAATTTCTTATGAATTATCAATGTTGTTGTTTGCTGAGGATCATTTATGTTCAATTTTTTTATCGAACTTTTGGTTTGGTTTGCCTTAATGTGTAATTTCTCTTTACATTTTCTGGTATATTTCAGACAAGCTTCCATACTCTATCAGGATACTTTTAAAATTTGCAATAAGAAATTGTGACAATTTCTAAGTTATTAAAGTTGATATAGAGTAACTGATTAGGAATATACTTCACCAAAGCTCTTTGAAATTCCGTTTAAGCCTGCCCATGTATTGTTACAGGTGATATAAGCAGCTAAAGGTGATTATTTGGTTTTATGGATTTATTTCATTTCTAAAGCTTTTATTTTTTTATTAGGATTTTACAAGTGTTCCGGCCATGGTTGACCTTGCTTGTATGCGGGATACCATAAACAAGCTTGGCAGTGACTCTAACAAGCTCAACCCCCCGGTATGATATTATCACAATTAGTTTTTTTAGGCTATGGTTGTGCCTCATTTTCCAAGTTTTGGCCTCCAATGAAACCCCCAAAAAAATGTTCATGGTAATAAGGTTAGAAAACTCAGAACTTTACATTTCTAAACTAAAGCTACTTGTAGGATGTTAGTGTAGGAAGGAGAATCATATTAGCTTTTCAGACACTTAGGGTTGTTTTTGGTAATGTTGGAACTAGTTCATTATATACCTTCAACGTGATGTTTAATAAGGCCCCTCTCCATTGTTAACTTCTATAAGTTTCTTGATGTCTAATTATTACAGGTGGTACATTTGCTTTGTATTCATTAATTCGTCGGCAGCCAAGGTTAGTCTTCTCCCAAATCAATAGCCATTTAAAGCATGTATTTCAAGCTTTTGACTAAAGGTTCCATCTTCAGTACTTAAGCGGTCTTTAAAAATAAAAGAGCGATTTGAAACTTCTTTGATAATAAAAAACTAATTTAAACCCTAATTGCAAGATGATCCGTTGTAAACATGATAAAAATACGATGAATACTGGGTCAATCACAGGGAACTTTGAATGATTTTGAAACAAAACACTTAGGAAAAAATCTTTTAGAAAATCAAACTCACAATGAATTTATGATGGTTTTTTGAAATTTGATGGTGAAATGTTTGTTGACACTTGGTTTAAAAAACAATTATAAAAACAACTTGGACCAAATCAATTCGAGTAGAGAATTATATGGATTTTCAAGGATAAAATATAACTCAACCTACTCTATTGAAGAGCAGATTAGAGAATTTTAAGCAATGAAGCACAATTTAGAACAATTATCAAATAGTTTGAGTACGAAATTAAGTTTGTGTAACTGAAAACCTAAATCAAACATCCATAATACATAATCTATACAGAGTACATGTAAGTTCTATATTAGTAATTCACATACAACTTTCTCAAGAAAGTGCATAACAATTTTAAATAGAATCAAACATATATTTTATATAAGCAATACAACTAAGATGAGATATAGAATTATCAACTAAAGATTTCAATAAATCCAAACGTCTCAATCATCATTCTTAGAGAATTTATAAGAAAATCAAACATTGAAATCCAAATTACCTTGAAAATCCACAACATCTCATACTCTCCTTGATTTGGATCCAAGCAAGAAGACTACTCACTCACAGATATAGAGAAATAAAAACTTGAATTGAATTGAAACATCTTTACAAAGACAACTGAAAAGGAAAGTAAATTTTCTAGAATACCAAACAAGATTCACTTTCCTTCTCTACAAATGTATATAGGTGTGTAACTAACTAAATATCTCAAGTCTTCTCCTTATATAGTATAAGCTAAATAGTTCAAATGACTAAAAATCCCTTAAGTCTAATGGAAAATTACAAAATTTCTACAAAAACTCGCATGGTTTGAATATGGTTTCGCACCATGCTTCCATACTTAGCCAAATTTTAAAGTTTTGAAGTTACTCCTTTACTGTTGTTCAAATAAGGGTGCGAATGAGGCATGATGCCAACCTTTGTTTGCACTATTTCTTTCATGCTTCCTTGTTCGCACCATGTTTTGTTATTTATAAAAATTATGCAACTCAAACAAGATTCACAACTATTGTTCAAACAAGGCTGCAAACAAGGCATGATGCTAACCTTTATTTTTATGTTTCTTGTAATTTTATTCAGTGTTTAGAAGTATGGGATAAGCAAAGTTAGGCTTCCAATTGCCCTTACTTTATTCATATGGTATTGTTCTGTCGCAAGATTTAGCATTTACAACCTTGTAAAATATGACACTAGTGTCTTGAGGGCCTTTAATCCCGTTCATATTTATTTCTTTTTAAAGGGGAACTCAACTAAGACTTAGTTTACCCATGATGGCCGCCTTCTATGTGTAACAGTTTTTCTTTGTTTGAATTTAAACATCTTTTGTTTCTAATGTTTTATTTGTTATATGTTTGCCTTATCTCGACCTTTATTATGTCTCATATTGTTTCTTATTATTTGGCGAAGAGCACTTCTTTGGTTCAAGTTACACTTATTTATTATTTTCTTTTCCTACTTTTCTAGATTTATTCCATGATGGCGTGGTTCATTTCACTACCATTGAAACTGCTTCCTCCATACCTATCGTATTCCAATTTATACTCTTTACCGTGAAATGTTTCCATCAATATATTATTTAAAGATGCTTGTCAAAAGTTTAAGAAGGGGGGGAGAGAAGGAAAGAGAGCATGTTTTCAACCAATGATAAACTTGATGAACATTAACATATTTTTCATCCATTTGTACAAAAAAAAAAAAAAAAAGTAAATGAAAAGATTGAAAATAGAGAAGAGTGGAAAATGAAGATAGGAACACATGAAAAAATAAAAATATTTTGTGCGCTACCTATATGAAAAAGTAATTTTTTTTGCACTATTCTCCCAATTCTAATCAAAGTTACTAAATTCAGTATCCTACTATAATGTTGTTCTCCTTATTTTTTTAGGGGCATCCTTGTCGTATCCTATTGAATTAATACGAGAAACATTGGTTATCATGAAACCTTCAAATCTTGTCAGTATGATTGGATTAATATTTACAGCATGAAATTGCTTTTTCTACCTCATGTCTTTTGGAACTTGTAAGATTTTATTAGATCTGCATCTATTTGAATAATTAAATGTTTTAATTAAAAAAAAACTAGCTTATGCCTTGCACAAGCACCTTCCACTAGTTCTTTTAAAAAATCAAGTAGTAGCAAATATTAAATCCTACTTATCTAACAAGATATTGACAAAATTTTATGCGCATGTGCAAGATTTTTTCCCTTATGAAAGTTAAATACCATAAAATATATAAACAAGCCTTTGATGTATTCATTTTTTATGAGATTCAAATGAACATAAAAGCGGCAAAAGAAAATCCAAAAGGAAAGAGAATAAAAATGAGGCACTCATGAAAACAAAATAAATAATGAGAAATGAAAAAGTTAAATAATTCCAAGTAATATAAAATTTTTCTCGACTTAATTTATTAGAGTTTAGTGAGAGTACAATTGTTTCCTTAGACTATGAGTTAAAGTACAAAAGCAAAGTGGGAAAAGGCAAAAAGAATGAGCTAGAAATTAAAATTTAGACCACGAAAAATGGTTCACTCTCAAAACCTAGAGGTTGGTCAGTTTTTTGAAAATAACACATAGCAGTTGTTCTGGTAGACATACTTAAATAGCACATTAAACTAACATAGAAAACATGAAGTAGAAGGATACATTGGTCCTTAGTTTTTTAGAAATGTGTATACAAATATAAGATGTTATCATTCAATTCAAATACAAAAAGAATAAAATGTGGCCGTTAAACAATCATAACAACAAATTTTTTAGCCCGAGATTCACTAACGACTATATGCAAAAATGATTCGTAAAAAAAAAAAAACAGCAAACTGAATTACTGTAAAGGTACTAAAAAAAGTGAGATGTGTCGGACAGCTAATAATCTTTCATATTTTTAATGTAAGTGAAATACTAACAAAGTTTACTGATATGGGAACAAATCCTAAAAAAGTTTATCAATCATGCATATGCCTTATGAGAACATTATCAATAAACAAACGGGGAGTTCCTAAAATATTAAACCAAAAAATTAAATAGCATTTTAAAATCATTATCAATTTCTCGTGGACTTAACTTTTAAAAGTTAAAAACGGTTGAAATGGGTGTTTTTTTTTTTCCAAAATGAGTTGCTTTTAGGAAATTTATTACGCACATTCTTTGAAAACATTATAAAATATACAACGTTAACTATGTTCAATAGCTTCTCCAATGGAATATGAGTTAAGGTACAAAAGAAAGGTTAAAAGAGCCAAAAAGAATTAGCTAGAAAGTAAAATTCACTCCCTAAAATTTGGTAATTCTCAAAACCAGAGGCTCGTTAATTTATTTAAAACATTGCATAGAAACTGTTCTGGTGGATATGCTTAAATAGCATATTGAACTAACATAGAAAACTTGAAGTAGAATGATATATTGATCCCTAAAATATTTTAAAATGCATATTACAAATATCAGAGGTTATAATTCAATTTAAATATAAAAAGTGAAAACTTTTTTATAGGTGCAGAGGTAATATTACCTAGAGAAGATATAGTGGTTGTCAATATATCTGTAATTGACACAAATATCATAATTAAGTCACCAATTTTGTAACACTCACATTTAACAATACCCTGCTCTCAGAATAATAGAAGAACAGAATATAAAATTTTCTTTTTTTCTTTTTCATAATTAGGAGGAAATCGGGAGTCATTATATTACAAGTTTATAATAAAATACATTGAAAAAAAATATATGTATAAGAATATCTTAGAAAAAAATTATAGTAATGAACTTCTCATATTTTCTATTTTTTTTTTTTTTTTGTACTTGCAAACCTTAATTCTCAACAATAATGTACTTTATCTTGAATTACATAAATAAAATGGGGAAATAACAAAAGTAATATGGGGCACATAAATATCTTAAATAATCAAAGGAAACCCAGAACGAAACAAAACCCAGAATTAGGGAAAAAACAAATATAATGTAGAGAACTAAATCAATTCAAATCTAATACAAAAAAAAGTGAATAACTTGTGTAGACGAAGATATAAAATTACCTGGATAAGAAACAATGGCCATTGAACAATCAAAATGATGATTTTCTTAGCCTTAGATTCACTGACAACTGTGTGCGAAAATCAGTTGGATGTATAACTTCATTAGGCATTGGAGTAATGCAGTTGGTATTCGTAGAGTATTATTTGAAGTGACCCATGGCTAGAGAAGACAGTTAAAAGACTTTGTAAAAGCAACATTTACGCAAGAACTCATGTTCAAAGAAAGAGTTGAAAGACATTCATGACTCATGTTGGAGAACTGGATGTAAGCAGTTATGTGTGAACTTACTATAGAAGAAGAAGAGCGAGGAAAAGAATTCATGACAATAGCAAGTATGGATGACAAGGAATGAAGATGGAGTGGTGTTGGTGTAACAATTATGTAAGAATTGATTGTTAGAGAGGACCAATGAACAATGTTTTGGGGAGGAAGGACAGAGTTGGAATGACATCAACATAATAGCTATGTGAGAATTGATTGTCGAAGAGAAATACCCACATAACAATTATGTGAGAATTGTTACTTGGAGAATAGCGATGACGATGAAGGAACAGAGTTAGGTTAGATGGAAAAATAAGGGGTAAAATAATGAAATAGTTAATTGAGCGATGATGACAAAAAATATAGGGTAAAATAGTAAAACATTCCAATAGAGTGACGAGATGGAGGGATAGAGTTGGGTTAGATTGAAAAAAAAAGGGGGTAAAATAGTTAACAAAAATTTAGACATTTTGTATTAGTATAAATATAAATAATGTTTTGATATAAATTGCTCACATAGTAGTATGGCATGTCATATGCCAATTCATATTGATAATATAATTATTAGTGTAAAACTTATACATATATATATATTTGCGTGCGTGCGTGCGTGCGTGCGTGCGTGTGTGTGTGTGTGGTTGGGTTGACAATATGACAATACTTGCTAATATGATAGCATAATAGAACATCTAGCAAGTTATGTTGATAATAATGAAATTTATAATATGGTTTGGTAAGTGATTGTACTGTAAAAAGTACAATCATGAGCTTTATTTGAGGATTTTTAATGTGAATTCATTCCATAAATGAATGGAAATACGAGTTTTCTTGCATTTATGAAGGTTTGGTGTGATTTACAGGTATTTGAATAGAAAATGATAGAAATTGGACCAAAAAAGATCAACTCAGCAAAGTGGCTCGAACACATGTTTGAACCATAGCTGGTTCGAACACTGATTCTAACAAGAGAAGGTGTAGAAGATGGAGTGGAAAGTTGGTTCGAACCATGACTTGTTCGAACCAATGTTCGAACAGTAGAGAGCATATCCACGACAGACCAGAACACTGTTCAGTGTTTGGGCCATAACTGAAGCTAGAAATCTCGGTTTCATGTGTTCTTTAGCTCGTTGGGAAGCTAAGCCATAGGGATAAAACTTCGATGGAGAGTCCAAGACCCAATTCTGCCATTTTAAAGTCCGAAATGAATCCGAAATGTAGATATCAGAATTTGCCTAGAAGATTTCTCACAGCTCAGACCTGTCTAAGTTTGTGGGCTATATATAGAGTTCTAGAAGTCGGCATTAAGGAAGTTTAGGTGCGTTGGAAAGCTGAGAAGGAAATCTAAAACTTTTCTGCAGAAACCAACTCCAAACTACTTCGTTTTTGTGCCCTAAATTCAACTCAAAGTTAGGTCCAGACAACAGACTAAATTCTGGAAATTTAATGGCATTCTTATAATTGTTTGAAGAAGGGGATATAAATATGAGTTGGGATTTCAAGAGAGGAAAAGAACATTACATACAATAAATTTAGGTTAGATTATAGAGGTTTTGAAGGGTTTCTTCATATCCTCATTTAGGATTTTCAATTTCTTTTATAATTCTCTACTTTTTGTAATCTTCATGCAACTAGAATAGATCAAGGCAAAGGAGCTATTGGATCCTTGAAGATTTTCTTATATTGGAATCAATTGAGGTACAATTTACAATTTAATTCTAACCTTTACATATTTGGATGTTGATTGGTTGAACTTCTTTCGATTCCTCTTTTGTATACGATTTCCACTTTGCCTTTTCATGCTATTATGTATGTTTATTACTCATGTTGAAATAGTATGCATACTAGGTGTTTGAAAGAATGTCTCATTGGGTGATTTACATAAAAACTTCTTATGTTCACATGCTCTTCTAGACTTTGTATGCACGCCAAGTGTTTGTATACATAGTGCTTGTGTTGAGTGTGATTACGTGTTAGGCCTTTGTTAGAATACTTACATTCCTAGATCAATTATGCATGCTATGTATATTTGAGCTATGTTTCCCTATGCATTCTAGCAATTGAACTTAATTTCTTCAAATCAACCCACTCTTTGATGGTTTCATCTAGATGCATATAGGTAGAACATGTTTGCCCTTAAATTGGTCCATTGCATATTAATTGGATAGTTCATCCTTGGTCCCTAGCCATTTAAATTTCATAGTTTTAGTTCATTTTCATTCACTTTGCATTAGATTTAATTGCCACCTCCTAAGTGTTTGACAAAATGCTAAGGTAGGTTTCATTTTCAAAATTCAATCCAAAATTTTCTTCATTTCTATTGTGTGACACCTATTAACTAAGAGAAGAAGAATTGTAAGTAACAAAACCTCTCCCTGTGGGTACGACCGGTATTTTACCATTAGAAATTTAAATTGCTACTTCGAATCACCTTGCACTTGGGGTGTAAATCCACATTGTGGAATGACAAGCAAAAAGGTTAATCATGGTTGATGTGTTGGCAATACAATATGATTATTGAATAGTATTATAATATAATGAGAAATTGGTAAAGAAATAAATAAAAAGACAATATATTGACATAATAATATATTGAGCAAGATAAGGGTGATAAGGTGTTGATACGTTGAGTTTGTTTTATGGTCCAATAGTAATATGAAAGGACATATTACATATATTTGCATGCAAAGTGGGCGCTCATGGCTTGGTACTCACTCCTTTAAAGATTTTTTTTGTAAGATATTGGTGCTGACTCCCAGGATAAGAGACTTCCAATCGAAAATAGTAGTTCTTTTTATCTTAAATTGTTATGTTGTATATTTTTTTTAAGTTTTATTATATTATTTGATGGCTTTAAGGCTTGAGTTGATGGCTCTAAGGCTAAGGTGTAATATAATTGATGTTATTATTTTAGTAACAAGTTTTAGTTTTTTTATTATTCTGGCATTTTTATTTATACAATAACATGGGACAGTTTTTGAAATTGTCACTCTTACAAACAATATCCAATGGTTATTGTTTTTTCTTACATTCAACAGTTGAGATAATTTTTAGACTTTTAATTTTTTGTTAAATTCTTATTTTAGTAGACTCTACTACCATTTATATCACAAAATAGTTTGAGCATTTTAAATTTAACTATATTTCAAGAGCGAAGATCAAATGCAAATCAAAACTATCAACTTAAATTTCGTCAACTTATAGTTTATAGGAAGTTGAACCTTCCAAATTAAAGAACCATAATTTCTATTTTTTCTTTTGTGGTGCTTATCAAAAATTAATTGGAAAAAGAGATACCAAAGCACGTGCAATAGTTACTAGGGTCTAAAGTTTTGGAAAAAAAATTAACTCATGAACTATCATAATTTTTTTCAATTTAAACTTTTTTTCCAAAGTTTCAACTATATAAGAAACTTAATATTAATTTTGTTCAGAGTACCGTAGATATGGGTTATTGCTAGTCTTTTTACGGTTTAAAAAATTTTAAATGTAAAAAAATAAAAAAAAAATTGAATGAGCTTCTGGTTAGCCTTCCCAAATGCAACCTAACTTGGAACTAGTAATGCATAGCCCTAATTCTTTTTTTTTTTTTTACCTTAATATATATTAATTATATAATATACGTAAATATGTTCGGGTGAAAGTAATTACAAAACTAGGCTAGGTGTCATCACTAGGGCCAACAAAATACCCATGTTAGCATTTCGGTTGACGACACTTTGAGGAATGTTGCTAGTTAAGTTGACGACACCCTGAGGTATGTCGCTAATTCCATTGATGACACATAGGGCACTACCGCGCGGTGGCACCCATTTACCTGTAGTTGTGCATGTTGTTTGTATCGTCTTCACCATCACTTGTGCTCCCTCAGGGGTCTATCAGCGCGAATCTTTGTTCTAAGGATCTTAGAGGTGTTCGATTGCGTATCGATTTTGGAATTTCACCCTTTTCTTCTTCGTCCTCCATTGACGATCTTCACAGGATTACCATAGATCTTCGTTAGAGGTAGCCTATTTCTCTCACTCCTCGTTTATTTATATGCATGCGTATATGTCATGACTTTTTTTTTCTTTGTATTTTAAAGATGTTATTTCATGGTCTGATTAAAATTAGTTTTAAACGATCAGTTTGGCCAACTTGAAAAAACCCAGCTTTTAGCTTGTCAGTTTCATTATCTCCTTATATTTTGCACATCATGACGTAAATGGGTATAGTATGACATGCCTTAGGGTGTTGTCAACTCAACAGGCGACATGCCTTAAGGTGTCGTCAACTCGACAAGTGACATGCCTCAGGGTGTTGCTAACCGAAATGGCGACAAGGGTGTCATTGGGCCCAATGACGACACCTAGCCTAGTTTGCAATTACATCTGCCTGAGCATATTTATGTATTTTTTATCATTAATATATATTAAGGTGAGAAATCCCCCTCATTCACTGACTTTTTTTTTTTGACACTTTACCCACAAAATAAGAGCTTGCTGTTGAAAAAAGAGATTTTCGAATTTTGCTGTTAATGAAAATGCCATCTCAGAACAGTTATTGAGCCCCTTGAAAATGCCATCTCAGAAGGCGTGTCCTAGTGATAAGGCATAAAACGTGATATGGAATAGTGGTTTTACGTGTGAGTGAAATCGGCATCTCATAAAGCATTCATTGGTTATATATATGCGCACACCTGGCCTTCTTAGTCTTGGTCTCTCGCTACTCTCTCTTAATTGTCTCTCTCTCTCTCTCTCTCTCTCTCTACGTGTCTCGTTACTTGGCAAACCTAACCTAACATGCGAATGTCGTTCATCCTCATCACCGGCAAGCACTTTGGGTACGACAGTGCTTCTCCACCAAGTGTAAGTCTCTTACCTCTCTTTTTTGTCACACATTGTCACCCATACTTACTATTTGTGTTTTCTATTCCTCTCTTACCAATGGTAGATGTTGGTTTTTTTTGGGCTTACAATTTTATGATCATCTACATTTCTGCGTTCTATTTGTTTTGAGATCAAAAAATAGATTTGCTTCTTGTTAATTTGTGTCATTTGGATTGTTTATCTTTAAAGCAATCTTTGCAGCGAAAAACAATATACTATTGTGTCTAATTGTTTGCTTGTGATCAATAAGAAATTCTTAAATTTGATAGTATTTGTAAATTGTTAGATTAACTATGAGTATAATATTTAGTACAAAAGTGTATTTTAGACTGAAATTTTGAAATTTCAAATATATAAACAATATACAAATTATTTATGCATCACGTGTAATTTGGGTACAATAAAAAATTTTAAGTTTAAAATTTTAAATTTGAATCCATTAAAATAGAATTATTAATTCAAAACAAATTATTGGAATTTTACCTAACAAAAATTTTTAAAATACAATTAAAATACAACTTAAATACATGTTTTATATGAAATATTATTGTTATATCACTACAGTATACTTTGGGAGTGTTTGATTTTGTTAAAAAAAATTAATTTTTATAATTTTTTCTAACGTTTTTCTATTAAATTTTGTTATATGTCACTTTTACGTAAGTGTTTTGTTTTTGGTTTTTTTTGTTTTGCCTAGCTAAACACCGCATTGTATCTTTTTTTATACTTGTTAAATATTTGTTTAATATAATATATTATTTGTTTATACAATCATATTTCCATGCCTAGAATAAAAGTAGTTATAAGCTTAGGCTTACTGCAAAAATCATGAAATTCTTTAGATGTAAATTTTTGTTGCTTGTTTTAATTATGAATTGTTGTAAGTGGTTCACATTTTGAGATAATGGTTAAATTTAAAATTAGAGTTTAGAAAATAAAATCACTCCTCCAAGATTAATTTTATTCAATTGTTTATAAACTAAAAATAGAATGATAAATATAGAGAGTACCATATATGATTTGATAATAAATTTTATTTAGTTTTATAAAAATAACATTAATAAAAAATGTTATTATTATTATTATTAAAACATATATAATAAATGTGACTAAATTAAATTTAAAATTCGAGTGATAATATTTATTCAAATATTTGTAAAAAAAATAGAGTGATAAATATAGATTGATCCTGTGATGAATATTGAGTAATCAATTTTACTTAATGTTTTCAAAATTTCTAATCTTGAGTTCTTACTTTTTGTAGCAGAAGGTACGGTATCAAAAGATACGTGACTATATTCTATTATTTCGATGGGAAATGTAACTTCAATTGTTGAGGAGTTATCTTATGATTGTGATTACAGGGAGAGCATTCCGATTGCTACTATTATCAGTTACAACGATTTAATTGTCGAACTATGCAAGACATTGGGTGTAGAAGAGGCTCAAGTGAAGTTTGATATTACATATCGGTATCAAGTGGTTGTTGGACTATAGCTCATTATAGGCCATTTTGGGTGAAAAATGACAATGGGATTAAAGGAATGATAGATGCTGTAGATCAGTTAAAATAGCTGCACGTTGACTTGTAGTTAGATTATCAAGTATTGTCAGTTAATTCTCCTCGACACACGCTAGTTGTTGCTAATGTGCACGCAACACTTATTTTTAACTCTAAGGGAGAGCATGCTTCCAATTATCGTGATCTCTAATCATCTAACAGTCGCGTGCATGTCGAGTTTGCTGAATGGGGTATGGTTTAAGAACTAGTTGAGCATAAAGAGCAAACATGTGTTGCTCATTTAGTTGTGCCTTTGACCTTAGAAGATATGATGGCAGAAGAAGACTCAATTTTTGGGTTAGATATTGATGACAGTGTTGACCGTAATGGTAATGACCATATCAACATTGATGTAGGGCTTAACATCAATGAGGGTGTCGAAGAGAGTGAACAAGAATTGCATCAACTTGCCTCCTAATTAATTACTACTCTAGGTAAGCCAAGCACTGCAACTTCCACGTCTAGGTTCCATTGCCTAAATTGGGACCTTAAGACAGATGGGTCGCGTGTTGGAGTTTTATTCAAAGACAAAGCTGAGTTAATTTGGGCTCTGAAGTCATACTTTGTTAGAATGGATACTTAATTTAAGACAGTTGAGTTGGATTATTAAGTGTAAGATGTCTAGTGTAACTCCTTGTATTTGGCAACTACAGGCTACTAAACTAAAAAGACATAGCCAGTTTGAGATCACTAAGTATAAGGGCCCTTATAGTTATATTTATGCTTAGATGAATTGAGATCATTCTCAGTTAGATGTGGATTATGTTACAACGCACATACAGGCATTGGTGAATAAGGATCCATCAGTTTCAGTTGATATTTCAGCTCTCGTAGTAAAGAATCAATTTCAGTATATAATATCAGATAGCAAAGCATAGGTTGCAAAATAAAAATTAATCGCCAGCATTTTTTGTGACTGGAATGAATCATATAGTAAGTTAGCTATATTTCTTCATGCAGTACAAATATATAATCTCGGCATCGTTGTTGATTATCGCTACCATCCCGGATTGATAGCTGGTACCGCCATGCTACAGTATGTGCTTTAGGCATTCAAGTCATTTATCGATAACTTCCAATTTTATAGACTTGTCATAGCAATAGATGGCACCCCACCTATACGGAAAAGTATAAAGAGAAGCTACTCATTACTATGGGGAAGTGATGCTAACCTACAAATCTTTCCACTTGCTTTTGCTGTTGTTGGCGAAGAATCTTTTGAGAGTTGGTACTGGTTTTTACACAACTTAAGGAAACATCCTATTAGGTGATCCGTACATGTAGTGGTACGATGGATCATAGTGATCCCTATATGCAGTGGTATAGGCTGATTACTAGGCATCCTATCGAGTCTTCTCACGATGTACCTCAAATTAGGTCCCAATCGGTGGCCACCATGAAGGAGATATTAGTAAGTATATA
This sequence comes from Sideroxylon spinosum, assembly GCA_003260245.2. Lineage (NCBI taxonomy): Eukaryota > Viridiplantae > Streptophyta > Magnoliopsida > Ericales > Sapotaceae > Sideroxylon > Sideroxylon spinosum. Next base: position 13,147,337 of record QLOD02000030.1, on the reverse strand, counting down.
TCTTAGTGCACATAAAATGTATATTCATAGTTATTTAAGATTTTTTTCTAACACTTAGCATGATTTTTTTCAGGTATAGATTACAGTTATGGCTAGACAGATTGCAACAGATCTCATCACTTGCACTGATATGGAAGAGGTACATTGGTAGTAATGAGATTAAAGACAATGGGTCGGAGGAGTGTTGTAGCCTAAGTGAGGAGCATTGAATTGGAGGGAATGCTACGAGATCGCCATCAGACAGAATTGGACTATCTACCTCAGCTAGAGATTGACGGTCTAGCTCAACTGGACCTAGACCTGGACCGTCTACCTCGGGCCCCCATTAGCATCAACTGGAGATGGACCTTCTACTTTTATCAGTTTGGGCCATCCACATCAACCAGCGCACCTACGGATCTTTCGAGCATCAATGACTACACAGTGATCATTGAGGATACAGAGGCATTGCCATCACACGACTTGGAGTTTGTTACGCCGACTTTAGCACTAGTCGATCGGTTCCACCATCTTAAATGCTATATGTTAGAAGAAAAAGAACGAGACCTCGGTATTAGTTTAGGATGAAGACAAGTCATGTATAGTTAGAGAAGTCTCTCAGCCATGCGTAAGTGACTGAGCTAGAGGAGCCCCTCAGCTAGGCATAGGGCACCGAGGCACCTTCTCAACCGACAGAGTCTCCAACTCAGCCACCGCTAGTGAAGAGGTGTAGGAACTCAGTGCGGACTTGGAAGATTACTAGCTG
>QLOD02000030.1:13127135-13146492 GCA_003260245.2 Sideroxylon spinosum | reverse complement strand
TGCACATACCGATGCTCAAGACAATTCTCGGGTGTAATCAAGGTAGTCTTCCTACAACTTATCTAGGGCTCCCACTAAGCTCCCACTTCAAGTCGAAAAAAGGTGCAAAAGAGGCTAGAGGATGGAAGAAATCTTATCTTTCATCGCTAAAAGTATCTTATTCAACATGCCCACAAATTCATGTCCCAATTCCCCATATCGGCCTCAATGGCGAAGTAGCTGGAGAAGTTCAAACGGGATTTTTTGAGGGATGGCATAGAGGATAGACACATGTTTCAATTAGTAAAATGGGAATTGGAGTGCAAACAATCAAGGAAGGGGGAGTGGGCATTAGAAGACTCAAAAACTTTAACGCAGCATTGCTAGGCAAATGATTATGGAGATATGCTTGTGAAAAGAACATGATGAGGAGGAGAGTCATTGAATCGAGGTTTGGCAATGCTTGAGGAGATTGGGTGTCAAATGAAGCGAATGGAACCCACAAGGTGGATTGTGGAACAAACGTTTTGTGCTTTTGAGAAATTATATCCATTAGTAGTTGGCAATTGGCAGCGAGAATCACATTAAGTTGTGTCAGCAGACTTATCTTCCCAAGTATGTTCACAATAGCTTGTGATCGGAGAGCTTCAGTTGACAAGCTCTTTTCTACTCAAGTGTGGGGTTGTGGTCTAGGATATTCCTCTCCAAAATAGCTCGCAAGATTGGAACATGGAGCATTTAAAGATGCTCCAATTGTTATCCAACTGAAAGATGAGAGTAGGGGAGGATAAGATGACATGGAATAAGACCAAATTAGGGGCTTTGAGGTTAAATCCTTTAGGTGTCATGTCTAGACCAAAGACAAGGGAATTTCAATGAGGCCACTCTGTGGAAAGCAAGGCCCCTTCAAATGTGGCTTTCTTCGTGTGGTGCTTGTTACATGACAAGACATTGAATATTGATAATTTAATAAGGAGAAGGCTAGTTATTGTCAACCAGTATGGTTTATAGAAGGTGTTGGGGAAGCCGATTGATCATTTATCTGTGCATTGTCTGCGGGCAAAGAAATTCTGAGAGACTATGTTATCGCGGTTTGGAATGCAATGGGTGTTTCCGAAAGAGGCCAAGTCCATGTTCGACTCTTGGTGGGGTGCAAGGGAAGGCGCAAAAGTAACGCTTCGAGGATTATTCCTTTTTGCATAATATGAATGTTATGGAGAGAGAAATAAACGACATTTTTTTAAGGAGTTGAAAATCCTTTATTCAGATTTGAGAACAATTTTTTGCCTATATTGTTCAGATGGTTGTTTGGGGAGCAAGATCCAAATTTCCATAGCTTTTCACTTTGTGTTGATAGTTTTGAGGTATAACTGAGCCATTGAGGAATTTTGTACAGGGAAGGCAATACCTTGATGTCATTTTTTTAATACAATTTTGCTTGCTTATAAGAATTGTCCATATTCATTTACCTTCACCCAAAACTAAGCCTGAAGTGATTATAAATGCAAGCATAATTTTGAGTTATTTGTAACTCCTATGAAGGTTGTCATGTCTGGAATGCGTCAACTGATTGACTAGTTAAATTTGCACCTATTCTGGATTACTGAAGTTCTATCAGGCATGAAAATTAAGGATGTTCACATATAAGACCGAAACAATATGCATGTACCATACCAAGCAAGTAATATAGATATTATACTGTCAATCACCTTTCAATAATATTAAAACCTGCCAACCATTGTACGACATTCATTTAGAATATAATGTGTTGGCACCAACATAAAACACAACAAGACGGAAATAGGTTTCACCCCATTTACGCTTTAGTGAAGCCTTGCATCTATCGGGGAAAAAACAAACTAAAAATTAACAAGAGGATCATGACATATATAACATATTCATATTCACAACTACACATGCTTGCATGTGTGCGTGCATGTTTATGTACATGACTATATATGATCCCCACCATCCATGGTTTTCCATCCACCAAAATAAACACAAATGACAACCACCCAAAAGGCTGTGATAGAAAAGTAATTCTTAACATCCAATGCCACAGTTGTTTGTAAGACTATTTTCTAGATAATTGTAATACTATCTCTGTTGAAAAAAATAACGTTCAACTAGAACTAACAGACTATCAGCAGTCATAACCTACGCAGTCAATTTATGCTATTCTAGCCCAAAAACAAACCTAAACCAGGGAAAAAAAATACCCCTTTCTCAGTTATGTAGTCCACCAATCAGACTAAATTTCTCAAAATTGACAACTCATCTTACCCTACTGACTGGCAGATCAGTCCAATCAAAAAATTCACGCAAAAAATCAAGCCAAATTATTGTCTCAAAGATAACAAACGCACCTTCTTAGAAGCTCTCGGCTTCCGCTTTCTCTTCCTCTTGCCTTGACTCCCGCAATACTCTTCATCTTCACCGTCGGCCTCCCGATCGCAATCTTCATCCTCTTTCCCTGCTGCATTGTCCGGGGACCGATGTGGGAATAGCGTGGACTGGACCAGTCTCCGGCGGACGGGCGGCCGTGGATCACTGCCTTGGGCGACCTCCGCAGCCGTAGATTCTTCGGGTGAGTTCTCCATTGCAGCTAGGGTTTAAATTCTATAGGGTTTAGCTTGGAGGTCTGAATTTGGGGGTTTTGGGCAGAAGGAACAAAACCTGATTTGGAGAGAAAAGTATAGAGAGAGAGAGAGAGAGGTGATGGAACTGAAGAGAATTAGGTGGCCGTTCCCGCCTCGGAAAATAATTCCCTGTCTCGTACTGAAGATTTGTTTTTATTAAAATAAATATATTTTTGAGTAATAATAATATTTTATAAATTTGGCGTATATACGGTAGATGTGTAAGCTCAGCATACGGGTGCCACCGGTGTCCGGTTGCTTACGCGGTCGGATTTCCCGCGCTTCATCGCGCTTTAATTTGAGGTAGGGTTTGGATTTTGGGCTAATTGCACCCAGGTGCATAAGATTTTTTTTTTCTTTTTTTTTTTTTTTTCCTTTTGGTGTTACCTTTAGGGTGAGTTTGGAAGTGAGGTAAAAAAAAAATTGGGAGCAAAAGACTTGTTTTACGTTAGTAATAATTATGATAAAATACATATACTTTCTCTTAATATTTAAGTAATTATATTATTATCCATTAATATTATATTTATTATTTATTAATATTTGAGTAATTGTATTTATTTGAGCAATAATTAAGGTAAAAATTATATTTATCTCCCTTATTATAGAAAGTTAACTCGGACATCCTTCTCTGAAAAAAAAAACACTTTAATTTTAGCAGAAAAAAGTCAAAACTAACAAAAATTTTATATGATTTTGCTATTTTACCCACATCTCTTGAAACTTCACCTACTTCATCGATTTTTCAAAAAAAAATCTCTAAAAATGAAATTCAATTTTTATCTACAACAATAACCATTATTGCCATCACCAACAGAAAATTCAGGAAGAACAAAATTTAATGGTGGTATTGTCTTTTCAATTTTCATCGAATAAGTAAAAAACTCAATATTTTCCTTTCTCTCTCGGTCTTGTTCAACCAAGCCGAAAAGACCCACTATTTTTTTTGTTCTCTCTCTCTTCAACAAGCACGAAGCCAACACCCCCCTCTCAATTTGAACTGCTAGTCCAACAACACACATTTTGAAATTGAAATTTCTCCCCCAACTTGTTGCAACGGAATTTGTTTTCATTTTTACTCTTGAGATTGTTATTCCAAATTGAAATTATTTTTCTAACAGAAATCTTCCAAATTAAAACTAAAATGGAATGAATGGCTTTTAAAAAAATAAATTGAATTACAACATCCAATGATCAACACTTATTTAAAAATAAATTAATAATTTAAATATTTTTTAAATAAACTCAATTAATTACAACAAAAAAATATAATCCACAAATAATTAAAAATTCGACTTATAACAGTGTCACTTTGGACAGAAGTTGTGTATTTGGAAAAATTTTATAAAAGTTAAAGGAAAACTGGCAAAAGTAGGAGAAATTTGGAGAAAGTTAGTTGTTTTGTGCGTGATAAGATTTTTTGTATTTGATAAATTTTGGTGGAGAAAATTGCAAGTTGATGTTTTTTTCGGAGTTACCAAACCCTTCATTTTTTTATTTTTTTTTTCTGGTTCAATAATTCGACTCTCATTATTGACCCCATGAGTTGAATAATATCTTTTTGTATTATTTCTTTAGTTTATCGAGAATGACTCTATGACATTCTTAGAACCTAGAAGACTAGTTCACTGATGTGCTTATAAAAGGAAGTTATAAAAGTTAATGCAAAGTTGAAGACAAAAAAATGACCTTATCAAGTACTGGAAAATAGCTATATTAGAACCTATGCAAAACTACAGAAAGTGAGAATCTAAGTAGAAATCAAAACTATGAAATTCTTCCTCCAAAATTTAATATGTGGTTTTTGAGTTGGGTCAAATATATAAGCTTAAGAACCCTAAAGCAGTGTATCACAGATCTGAAACACATCTAAGCCATTCTATGCTTTTAGTTTATAAAGGTGAAGCCCAATCCTTTGTTATTTCCATAACTAACCTTTTCTATTTGTCAATACAAATAGAAGTAGCTTCCATTACCTCCATTACATGTCAAAACCCTCATATCCCTTATCATATGGATAGATTTCAACGAGGTCTAACCTTTCAGAAATAAATCAATTAAAAATACCTATACTAGGCAATCATAAAAAAGATTTAAAATTGAAACTCGTTTGCAATCTCAAAGCCTTTATTCCCAGATTTACCACCAAGTCAATTTAAAGCCTTCATTTTAATAACAACAAAACAAAATGCTAAAAACCACCAACATAAAGAAATAATTATTTCCGTTTGCATAGTTCAACGGATGCAAACAAGAAGATAACCATTTAGAGACATAGGAGTCTATGATAGAAAGGCTTGTATGACGTTAATATAATAAACAATGGTCAAAGATTTAAACTACCTACTAACTTTGCAATTGAGGACTTTTAGGTACAAACAAAATTAATTAAGCAATTTTTTTTTGGATGATTTTGCTAGGTGCTTAGGTGGATGATTATTTTGCACTCACAAGAAAATGCCTATCCCATACTACTTTTGCGACTCCATCCATTTTCCCTTTCAAATGTCTTTGCTTGTTCATCTTGATCTAGTTGTTAACTATTTTTTCATTGTTTTTACTAATGTCATTTAAAATTTTTTTGACAAATACCTTACAAGTCTGATAAATTGAACATAAAAATCTACAACTAAAATATAAACACTGAAATAAGAAACAAACCCAAAAATTGTTCAATAAAAAAAAAAAGGATAAAAATGATTATGAATCTAAGTCCAAATTTCTGATTATTGTCCTAATTTGCTTCTTTATAATCTGGGTTTTTGCACAGAACATATACATGTAAATAAAATGGCCTCCCATACAATCACATAAAAGCATTTAACACTTAAAAAAAAAGTATCAGGAACCAAAGAAACTCGTAACACAGATTAAATATATATATACATGTAAATAACATGGCCTCCCAAAAACCTCATAAAAGCATTTAACAGTTGAAGAGTATCAAGAACCAAAGAAACTTGAGACGTAGACTAAAAAAACAAAAACCTACAAATTTTGCCTTTATATTATTAGAACCCAGTTCGTGTTAGCCAACAAAGACATTCAATCTATCCAACAACACATATATAAAAGAAGAAATATATGTTTAAGGAAGTCGTTTCATAGTAAATAAAAGAAGAAAGGATATTTATAGAAGTAGCGTAGTCTACTGTGAAAAACAAAAAGAAATTTCCAAATACCCAAATACAAGGAAAGAGTAAAGAAAACGAGAAACAAAAAAAAAATACATATCGAACCTCTCTAGCCAACTACTTTTCTCTTTTCTGGTTCTCCCCAACAAGCCAACAAAACAATGGGCGGCATAGCTTAGAGGAAAAAAAGTAGAGTAAGAGAGCAATCCTCCATACCTAATATAGAAACTCTTCTGTCAAACGGAGAAGAAAATTTGAAGTCGGTGCATTTGATTGACAACTTCTGCACACATGCATATTGTTTTGAACACCAAAACTCACTATAGCCACTCGAGATATAAGGATATAGAAGTCTGCCATTCTCAAGCAACTACTAACAAAACAAAGGGCAAAATTGTCCTAAAATGAAAAATATGTTAAATGACCAAAAACAACTATACGGAAGCCTCTTTTTATATAGTTAGAAATTCCACGTTTCCATCTTGATAGATATATTTTATTCGAGCTTTTGGATCCTAGCAATCTATTTTTCATGCTTCCGATGGCAATATGTCAAACACTTATTACAGTTCATGTTATGAGAATCTACCTTAGCTTTCTTTTTCCCCCTTATTTTTATTTATTTGACATGGCAATTGTTTAGGTCGATAAACTTCTTAAGAGCTACAGGAGAAAAAGGTGAGTTAACCAGAGTGGTGATTTTATATTCTCAAGCTTGATATATATTGATGTCTTTTAAATGATTCATGTTTTGTCATAGCATTAATCTCCATTGTTTTGCGTTTTTTACTATGCTTGGTGCTCCAATGAAGCATTACATATGTTGGAAATAAGTAGAAGGAGTGTATGCATATGGCTAATGCCTTTATAATTTGTGCACACCAATAAGATGTCCCTATTTCTAATTGATATTGCCACATTTTTTAGGTACCTAATATTGCCACTTTTGTTTTGGATACCTAATATTGACACTTTTGATATATGTTAAGAAACAATTCAAATTTTGTATTGTTATTTTTACATAAATGTACCATTGCCCATATTTAATAGTAAGGCAGGCTGTAATGCTTCAATGATTGGAAATCATTGAGGGAGATAGGGATTCTTTCTCACGGTTTAGCCCTTAGCCTGAGCGGGGATACTCAAGTGATATCCTTATGATACTTAACTATTCATGCTATAAATATATATTAATTAGTTATGAGTTCTGAGAAGCCAAGCAATAAATGGAAATTTTCCCTAGTTATTTGCCTAAAGACCCTCTAAATGGCCTCAAACTTAATCATTACATGGGTGCATTGAGATCAATGCATTTTATATTGCCTGCTCATGAAGCCACTAACCTTGTGACACCTAAATTAGTTGGATGGACAGTTAGGTGTAACCATGGTGCAGGACTTTCTTGCATTTTTATACAATCTGAAAATTATGAAATTAATTAATTGCCATTTGATTTGAAAAGGCAATATAACTCCTTCTAAACGCAATCCAACTTATGATTGATTCTTATGTCCTATAACAATTTAAATGATATTTATTGAACAAGTTTTTTTTCATTTTCTTTGTTAGAATGCTCATCTTACCTTTTTGGACTGTTAAATTGGTCCTCAATATTTCATCACTGTTTCTAATTGGAAAGCCAAGTCCTTATGTTTATGAACGTTAAGAAAATACATATTCTTTCAAGAAAATACAAATTCTTTGCTTAAGAAAGAGAAGTCCTTGTCGTCCTTAGCAAGTATCGGCTACCCAAGGGATGAGACATTCAGGATTCAAGATATATATTTTGTCAATATAGTTTTTGTTCTACACACTAACTTTTAAGTAGTTAGTTGTTTTTTGATTTTTAATTTTTTTACGGTAATCCTCATGGGACTCCTACACTCCCTATGTATTTCATAGAAGCTGCATTTTAAAATGATCTTTGAATTTTCCAGTTTCACTTCTCTCTTAAGTGCTTTGTTGAGTTAAAAAATTATTAATTATGTTATTTACTTATTTTCTTTCTTCATCGCTTGACATCTTGTCGTTTTATTGTTACTATAGTTAGTATTTTATTACAAATTTCACATATTACTGTATTGGGCTTTAGTTGCTACTATCTTTGTGATATCTCTTCATTCTGAATATGCCGTGAGAAATTTATCATCTTGAAGAGTTGTTCCTAGCAATTGTATTTGATGTTATAGTTGTTAGAATCAACAGATTTGTAACCCAAAAGTTGTTCCTACTAATTATATTTGATGCTATGGCTGTTAGAAACAACAAATTTTTATGATCCAAATCATATTATAAGTAGATTCAAGCCTTAATTGAGTCTAAACGGATTAAATCCATTGATAGAGGGTTTGGCTAAATTATTAAAACAAACAAATTGATTGATTCATGATGATCCTTGCCTATTAACCATGATCCAGATATGGTTCATCAAAATTACATTTTCTGTAGAAAAATTATTTATTGTATGTGTCGAAAACTTCATATTAAAATCCAATTTTACCATATGTCTCTACTTGTTGGAGGGTTCTATTTGCAGGCATTTATTAAGGTTTGACAAAGTTTCATCATTTAGGCACTGAACCCCATTGAGATAAGTAGTTGGAAAAGAGAAATGTAATTTTCATTATTGACTTAGTATTGTTTGAAATTTAGGTATTGTAGGATGCCATGCATCTTTATGTGCTGCTGTAATGTGATATTAATGATTGTGTATATACTCTATAAGTCTAGATGCTACCACTATTGAACTAATAGATTTTTATATGCTACTCAAATGGTGAAGGTAACAGATCGCTATCTACCCAATGAGCATAAGGTTTTTCTTATTTTTTTTATTCTCTTTATTTTTCCTTGTAATGAAACATCAAACTTTTCAATTATTGCTTTTCAAGGTAAGGGGAATATAGTTGTATAGATTATATATATGTGCACGTACTTTCATATGCCATGCATCATTGTGATTTCTACATACTTGATCCTTTTTTATTTTTATATTGAGGCTAAAGCATATGTATAAGAATTGTAAACACAAAAAGAGGAATTTCTTGAGAATGAACTGTGGTAAAAGAAAAGACCAAAGCTGTTAATGAATGAAGATGATAAGACAATTCATCTTCCAAAACCTATCATTTGCTATATAGTCCCCATAAAACCTTGTGTTGAGCTAGAGTCTGTGATTTGAAAATTTGCAACACAGCTGCAAGGAAATGCAATTAATAGTGATGTCTTGATGATCTTCATTAAATCAATACTTTATGTAGGTTACTTGTACCTAGTTTAATACCGCAGAATAGTCTATGCTCATTAGACATTACTGATTGCACATTTTCATTATTGCATTTTCATTATGGTCTTTTATGAAATAAAAATTTTCATAATTAATGCTGAAGATGCAATAGCTGCTAAAAGAAACTGATAACTTGGTGATATTTTATGAACTTGTCTTAGGTTCCACTTTCTCTCCTTCTTAAGAGTGTTTTTTTTTTTTTTTTGGGTCAAGTATCAGTTAAAGAGGTTACTTCAAATTTGCAATTTTAAATTAATTTGGTACTGAGTAATGGGTATTTAAACTGTATGTCAGGCATGTTGGGATTTTGGTCTTGCTACCTCAGCACATCTGTTTTGACCAGTCCTTTATGAAAGGAACCCAATTAATTTTTCTAAATAGTCTCATTTGGTGACTTCCTCCTGTTACAGAAACCACAATTGCCCGTGTGACTTTATAATGGTTAGAGGAAGAAAATAGGTTAAACAATTCTGTAAATTAATTATTAATGACATTTGAGAATTGAAATTATTTGCCTAGAAATTTCTTATGAATTATCAATGTTGTTGTTTGCTGAGGATCATTTATGTTCAATTTTTTTTATCAAACTTCTGGTTTGGTTTGCCTTAATGTGTAATTTCTCTTTACATGTTCTGGTATATTTTAGACAAGCTTCCATACTCTATCAGGATACTTTTAAAATTTGTAATAAGAAATTCTGACAATTTCCAAGTTATTGAAATTGATATAGAGTAATTGATTGGGAGAATACTTCACCAAAGCTCTTTACTCTTTACTGAGAAGTGTTTCCATCAATATGTTATTTAAAGATGCCTGTCAAAAGTTTAAGAAAGGGGGGAGAGAAGGAAAGAGAGCATATTTTCAACCAATGATAAACTTGATGAACATTAACACATTTTTCATCCATTTGTACCAAAAAAAAAAAAGGTAAATGAAAAGATTGAAAATAGAGAAGAATGGAAAATGAAGATAAGAACACATGAAAAAATAAAAATATTTTGCGCACTACCTATATGAAAAAATAATTTTTTATGAATTATTCTTCCAATTCTAATCAAAGTTACCAAATTCAGTATCCTACTATAATACTGTTCTCCTTATTTTTTTAGGGGCATCCTTGTTGTATCCTACTGAATTAATACGAGAAAACATTGGTTGTCATGAAACCTTCAAATCTTGTCGGTATGATTGGATTGATATGTACAGCATGAAATTGGTTTTTCTACCTCATGTCTTTTGGCACTTGTAAGATTTTAGTAGATATGCGTCTATTTGAATAATTAAATGTTTTAAATAAAAAAAAAAAACTAGCTCGTGCCTTGCACAAGCACCCTCCACTAGTTCTCTTAAAAAATCGAGTAGTAGCAAATATTAAATCCTACTTATCTAACAAGATATTGACAAAATTTTATGCACATGTGTAAGATTTTTTCCCTTGTGAAAGTTAAATACGATAAAATATATAAACAAGCCTTTGATATCTTTATTTTTTATGAGATTCAAATGAACATAAAAGCAGCAAAAGAAAATCCAAAAGGAAAGATAATAAAAATGAGGCACTCGTTAAAACAAAACAAATAATGGGAAATGAACAAAGTTAAATAATTCCAAATAATATAAAATTGTTCTTGACTTAATTTATTAGAGTTTAGTGAGAGTACAATTGTTTCCTTAGAATATGAGTTAAAGTACAAAAGCAAAGTGGGAAAAGGCAAAAAGAATGAGCTAGAAATTAAAATTTAGGCCACAAGAAATGGTTCACTCTCAAAACCTAAAGGTTGGTCAGTTTTTTGAAAACAGCACATAGCAGTTGTTCTGGTAGACATACTTAAATAGCACGTTAAACTAACACAGAAAACATGAAGTAGAAGGATATATTGATCCTTAGTAATTTAGAAATGTGTATACAAATATAAGATGTTATAATTCAATTAAAATACAAAAAGAATAAAATGTGGCCGTTAAATAATCATAACAACAAATTTTTAGCCCGAGATTCACTAACGACTGTATGTAAAAATGATGGATAAAAAAAAATAGCAAACTGAATTATTGTAAACTTACTAAAAAAAAGTGAGATGTGTCGGACCGCTAACAATCTTTCATATTTTTAATGTAAGTGAAATACTAACAAAGTTTACTGATATTGGAACAAATCCTAAAAAAGTTTATCAATCATGCATGTGCCTTGTGAGAACATTATCAACAAACAAATGGGGAGTTCCTAAAATATTAAACCAAAAAATTAAATAGCATTTTAAAATCATTATCAATTTCTCGTGGACTTAAATTTTAAAAGTTAAAACAGTTGAAATGGGTGTTTTTTTTTTTTTTTCTAAAATTAACTGCTTTTAGGAAATTTATTACACACATTCTTTGAAAACATTATAAAATATACAACGTTAACTATGTTCAATAGCTTCTCCATTGGAATATGAGTTAAGGTACAAAAGAAAGGTCAAAAGAGCCAGAAAGAATTAGCTGGAAAAAAATAATTTACTCCCCAAAATTTGGTAATTCTCAAAACAAGAGACTCGTTAATTTATTTAAAACATTGCATAGAAACTGTTCTGGTGGATATACTTAAATAGCATATTAAACTAACACAGAAAACTTGAAGTAGAATGATATATTGATCCCTAAAAATTTTTAATATGCGTATTACAAATATTAGAGGTTATAATTCAATTTAAATAAAAAAAAAAAGTGAAAACTTCTTTGTAGGCGAAGAGATAAAATTGCCTAGAGAAGAAATAGTGGTTGTCAATATACCTGTAATTGACACAAATATAATAATTAGGTCACCCATTTTGTAATACTCACATTTAACAATACCCTACTCTCAAAACAATAGAAGAAGAGAATATAAAACTTTCTTTTTCATAAGTAAGAGGAAATTGGAAGTCATTATATTACAAGTTTATAATACAATACATTGAAAAAAATATATGTATAAGAATATCTAAGAAAAAAATTATAGTAATGTACTTCTCATATTTTCTATTTTTTTTTTTTTTTTTTTGGTACTTGCAAACCTTAATTCTCAACAATAATGTACTTTATCTTGAATTACATAAATAAAATGGGAAAATAACAAAAGTAATATAGGGCACATAAATATCTTAAATAATCAAAGGAAATCCAGAACGAAACAAAACCCAGAATTAGGGTAAAAACAAATATAATGGAGAGAACTAATTCAATTCAAATCTAATACAAACAAAAAGTGAATAACTTTTGTAGACGAAGATATAAAATTACCTGGATAAGAAACAATGGCCATTGAATAATCAAAATGATGATTTTTCTTAGCCTTAGATTCACTGACAATTGTGTGCGAAAATCAACTGGATGTATAACTGCAATAGGCATTGAAGTAATGCAGTTGATATTCGTAAAGTATTATTTGAAGTGACTTATGGCTAGAGAAGACAGTTAAAAGAATTTGTAAAAGCAACATTTATGCCAGAACTCATGTTCAAAGAAAGAGTTGAAAGACATTTATGACTCATGTTGGAGAACTGGATGTAAGCAGTTACATGTGAACTTACTATAGAAGAAGAGGAACGAGGAAAATAATTCATGACAATAACAAGTATGGATCACAAAGAATGAAGATGGAGTGGTGTCGGTGTAACAAATATTGAATAATTGATTGTTAGAGAGGACCAATGAACAATGTTTTGGGGAGGAAGGACAGAGTTGGAATGACATCAGCATAATAGCTATGTGAGAATTGATTGTCGAAGAGAAACACCCACATAACAATTATGTGAGAATTGTTAGTTGGAGAATAGCGACGACGATAAAGGAACAGAGTTAGGTTAGATGGAAAAATGAGGGGTAAAATAATAAAATAGTTAATTGAGCGATGATGATAAAAAAAGAGAGGGTAAAATAGTAAAACATTCTAACAAAGTGACGATGATGGAGGGTTGGGTTAGATTGAAAAAAAAATGTAAAATAGTTAATAAAAATTCAGACATTTTATAGTAGTATAAATATAAATAATGTTTTGATATAAATTGCTCACATAGTAGTATGGCATGTCATATGCCAATTCATATTGATAATATAATTATTAGTGTAAAACTTATACGTATATATGTGTGTGTGTGTGTGGTTGGGTTGACGATATGACAATATTTGCTTACATGATAGCATAATAGAACATCTAGCAAGCTATGTCAGTAATAATGAAATTTATAATATGGTTCGGTAAGGTTAATCATGGTTGATGTGTTGGCAATACAGTATGATTATTGAATAGTATTATAATATAATGAGAAATTGGTAAAGAAATAAATAAAAAGACAATATATTGATATAATAATATATTGAGCAAGACAAGGGTGATAAGGTGTTGATACGTTGAGTTTGTTTTATGGTCCAATAGTGATATGAAAGGACATATTATATATATTTGCATGCAAAGTAGGTGCTCGTGGTTTGGTATTCACTCCTTTAAAGATTTTTTTGTAAGATATTGGTGCTGATCCCAGGACAAGAGACTTCCAATCGAAAATAGTAGTTCTTTTTATCTTAAATTGTTATGTTGTATATTTTTTTTTTAAGTTCTATTATATTATTTGATGGCTCTAAGGCCTAAGGTGTAATATAATTGATGTTATTATTTTAGTAACAAGTTTTTAATTTTTTTTATTAATCTAGCATTTTTATTTATATAATAATATAGGACAGTTTTTGAAATTGTCACTCTTACAAACTAACATCCAACGGTTATTATTTTTCTCCATATTCAACAGTTGAGATAATTTTTATATTTTTAGTTTTTCGCTAAATTCTTATTTTAGTAGACTCTACTACCATTTATATCACAAAATAGTTTGAGCATTTTAAATTTCACTATATTTCAAGAGCGAAGATCAAATACAAATCAAAACTATCAACTTAAATTTCGTCAAATTATAGTTTATAGGAAGTTGAACCTTCCAAATTAAAGAACCATAATTTCCATTTTTTCTTTTGTGGTACTTATCAAAAATTAATTGGAAAAAGAGATACCAAAGCACATGCAATAGTTACTAGGGTCTAAAGTTTTGGAAAAAAATTATAACTCATGAACTATCATAATTTTTTTCAATTTAAACTTTTTGTCTAAAGTTTCAACTGTGTAAAAAACTTAATATTAATTTTGTTAAGAGTACCATAGGTATAGGTTATTGCTAGTCTTTTTACGGTTTAAAAAATTTAAAATGTAAGAAAATAAAAAAATTGAATGAGCTTCTGGTTAGCCTTCCCAAATGCAACCTAATTTGGAACCAGTAATGCACAACCCTAATTCTTATTTCTTTTACCTTAGTATATATTAATTATATAATATTCGTAAATATTTTCGAGTGGAAGTAATTACAAAACTAGACTAGGTGTCATCACTAGGGCCGACAATACCCATGTTAGCATTTCGGCTGACGACACCTTGAGGAATGTTGCTAGTTAAGTTGACGACACCCTGAGGTATTGCTAATTCCATTGATGACACATAGGGCACTACGGCGCAGTGGCACCCATTTAAATGTTGCTGTACATGTTGTTTGTATCGTCTTCACCATCACTTGTGCTCCCTCAGGGATCAATCAGCGAGAATATTCGTTCTAAGGATCTTAGAGGTGTCCGATTGCATATCGGTTTTGGAAGTTCACCCTCTTCTTCTTCATCCTCCATTAACGATCTTCACAGGATTACCACAGATCCTCGTTAGAGGTAGCCTCTTTCTCTCTTTCTTCGTGTATATATATATGCATGCATATATGTCATGACATTTTTTTCTTTGTATTTTGAAGATGTTATTTCATGGTCTGATTAAAATTAGTATTAAACGATCAGTTTGGTCAACTTGAAAAACCCAGCTTTTAGCTTGTCAGTTTCATTATCTCTTTATACTTTGCACATCATCATGCAAATGGGTACAGTCGGTGATAGTACCCTTTGCTTTGTTAATGGATTATATGACATGCGTTAGGGTGTACTCAACTCAATAGGCCACATGCCTTAAGGTGTTGTCAACTCAACAAGTGACATGCCTCAGGGTGTTGCTAACCGAAATGGCGATAAGGGTGTCATTGGGCCCAATGACAACACCTAGCCTAGTTTGCAATTACTTCCACGTGAGCATATTTATGTATATTTTATCATTAATGTATACATTAAGGTAAAAAATCCCCCTCATTCACAGACTTTTTTTTTAATTGTTGACATTTTACCCAGCAAATAAGAGACTGCTATTGAAAAAAGAGATTTTCAAATTTTGCTGTTAATGAAAATGCCATCTCAGAGCAGTTATTAAACCCCTTGAAAATGCCATCTCAGAAGGCGTGTCCTAGCGATCAGGCATAAAACATGATATGGAATGGTGGTTTTACGTGTGAGTGAAATCGGCATCTCATAAAGCATTATTTGGTTATATATATGCACACACCTGGCCTTCTTAGCCTTGGTCTCTCGCTCTGCGTGTCTCGTTTCTTGGCAAACCTAACCCAACTTGTGAATGTTAATCATCCTCATCACCGGCAAGCACTTTGGGTATTCTCCACCAAGTGTAAGTCTTTTATCTCTCTTTTTTGTCACACATTGTCACCCATACTTACTAATTTGTGTTTTCTATTTCTCTCTCACCACTGGTAGATCTGTTGGTTTCTTTTGGGCTTACAATTTTGTGATCATCTACATTTCTGCTTTCTTTTTGTTTTGAGATCAAAAATAGATTTGCTTCTTGTTAATTTGTGTGATTTGGATTGCTTCTCTTTAAAGCAATCTTGGCTGTGAAAAACAATATGCTATTGTGTCTAATTGTTTGATTATGATCAATAAGAAATTCTTAAATTTGATAGCATTTGTAAATTATTAGATTAACTAAGAGTATAATATTTAGTACAAAAGTGACTTTCAGACCAAAATTTTGAAATTTCAAATATATAAACAATGTACAAATTATTTATGCATCATGTGTAATTAAGGTACAATAAAAATTTTTACGTTTAAAATTTTAAATTTGAATCCATTAAAATAGAATTATTAATTCAAAACAAATTATTGGAATTTTACCTAACAAAAAACACAATTAAAGTACATATTTTATGTGAAATATTATTGTTATATCCACTACAGTATACTTTGGGAGTGTTTGATTTGTTAAAAAAAATTAATTTTTATAATTTTTTCTAACGTTTTTCTATTAAATTTCGTCATGTCACTTTTACGTAAATGTTTTGTTTTTGGTTTTTTTGTTTTTGTTTTTTGCCCAGCTAAACATCACCTTATATCTTTTTTTTTATACTTGTTAAATATTTATTTAATATAATATAATGTAATATATTATATACTTATACAATCACATTTCTATGCCTAGAATAAAAGTAGTTATAGACTTAGGCTTAGTGCAAAAATCATGAAATTCTTTAGATGTAAATTTTTTTCGCTTGTTTTAATTATGAATTGTTGTCAGTGGTTCACATTTTGAGATAATGGTTAAATTTAAAATTAGAGTTTAGAAAATAAAATCACTCCTTCAAGATTAATTTTATATAAATGTTTATAAATTAAAAATAGAATAATAAATATAGAAAGTACCACATATGATTTGATAATAAACTTTATTTAGTTTTATAAAAATAAAATTAATAAAAAAATGTTATTATTATTATTATTAAAACATGTATAATAAATGTGACTAAATTAAATTTAAAATTTGAGTGATAAATATTTATTCAAATATTTGTAAAAAACAAAATAGAGTGATAAATATAGATTGATCCTGTGATGAATATTAAGTAATCAATTTTACTTAATGTTTTAAAAATTTCTATTCTTGAGTTCTTACTTTTCGTAATAGAAGGTACGATATCGAAAGATACGTGACTATATTCTGTTATTTCGATGGGAAATATAACTTCAACTATTGAGGAGTTATCTTATGATTGTGATTACAGGGAGAGCATTCGGGTTGCTACTACTATAAGTTACAACGATTTAATAGTCGAACTGTGTAAGACATTGGGTGCAGAAGAGGTGAAAGTGAAGTTTGATATTACATATCGATATCCAGTGATTGTTGGACTACAACTTATTATAGGCCATTTTGGGTGAAAAATGACAGTAGGGTTAAAGGAATGATAGATGCTGTAGATCAGTTAAAATAGCTGCACATTGACTTGTAGTTAGATTATCAAGTATTGTCAGTTAATTCTCCTCGACACACGTTAGTTGTTGCTAATGTGCACGCAACACCTATTTTTAACTCTAAGGGAGAGCATGCTTCCAATTGTCGTGATCTCCAATCATCCAACAGTCACTTGCATGTAGAGTTTGCTGAATGGGGTGTGGTTTAGGAACTAGTTGAGCATAAGGAGTAAACATGAGTTGCTCATTTAGTTGTGCCTTTGACCCTAGAAGATATGATGGCAGAAGAAGACTCAATTTTTGGGTTAGATGTTGATGACAGTGTTTACCTTAATGGTAATGACCACGTCAACATTGATGCTGGGCTTAACATCAATGAGGGTGTCGAAGAGAATGAACAAGAATTGCATCAGCTCGCCTCCTAATTAGCTACAACTCTAAGTAAGCCAAGCACTGCAACTTCCACGTCTAGGTTCCATTGTCTAAATTGGGACCCTAAGATAGATGAGTCTCATGTTGGAGTTTTATTCAAAGACAAAGCTGAGTTAATTAGGGCTCTGAAGTCATACTTTTGTGAATACTCAATTTAAGACAGTTGAGTTGGATATAAGAAGGTGGATTATTAAGTGTAAGATGTCTAGTGTAACTCCTTGTATTTGGCGACTACAGGCTACTAAGCTAAAAATACATAGCCAATTTGAGATCACTAAGGATAAGGGCTTCATAGTTATGTTTAAGTTCAAATGAATTGAGATCATTCTCAGTTAGATGTGGATTATGTTACAACGCACATACAGGCATTGGTGAAGAAGGATCCATCAGTTTCAGTTGATTTTTCAGCTCTCGTAGTAAAGAATCAATTTCAGTATATAATATCAGATAGAAAAGCATAGGCTACAAAATAAAAATTAATCGCCCACATTTTTGGTGACTGGGATGCATCATATTGCAAGTTACCTATATTTGTTCATGCAGTACAAAAATATAATCTCGGCACTGTTATTGATTATTACTACCATCCCGGATTGATAGCTGGTACCACCATGCTACAATATGTGTTTTGGGCATTTAAGTCATTTATTGATAACTTCCAATTTTGTAGACTTGTTATAACAATAGATGGCACCCTACCTGTACGGGAAAGTATAAAGAGAAGCTACTCAATACTATGGGAAGTGATGCTAACCTACAAATCTTTCCACTAGCTTTTGCTGTTGTCGGCGAAGAATCTTTTGATAGTTGATACTGGTTTTTACATAACTTAAGGAAACATCCTATTAGGTGATCCGTATATGTAGTGGTACGATGGATTATAGTGATCTATATGCAGTGGTACAGGCTGATTACTAGGCATCCTATCGAGTCTTCTCACGATGTACCTCAAATTGAGTCCCAATCGATGGCCACCACGAAGGAGATATTAGTAAGTATATATCTTAGTACACATAAAATGTATATTCATAGTTATTTAAGATTTTTTTTAACACTTAGTATGATTTTTTTCAGGTATAGATTACAGTTATGGCTACACAGATTGCAGCAGATCTCATCACTTGCACTAATATGGAAGAGGTACATTGGTTAGCGATGAGATTAAAGACAGTGGGTCGGTGGAGTGTTGTAGCCTAAGTGAGGAGCACTGAATTGGAGGGAATGCTACGAGATTGCGATCAGACAGAGCTGGGCCATCTACCTCAGCTGGAGATTGATAGTCTAGCTCAAATGGACCTAGACCTGGACCGTCTACCTCGGGCCTCCGTCAGCATCAACTGGAGATGGACCTTCTACTTTTACCAGTATGGGCCATCCTCATCAACCAGTGCACCTACGGATCTTCTGAGCATCAATGACTACAAAGTGATCATTGAGGATACAGAGGCATTGCCATCACACGACTTGGAGTTTGGTACGTTGACTTTAGCACCTAGTCGATCAGTTCCACTATCTCATATGCTATATGTTAGATGAAAAAGAACGATACATCGGTATTAGTTTGGGATGAAGACAAGTCATGTATAGTTAGAGAAGTCTCTCAGCCAAGTATAAGTGACTGAGCTAGAGGAGCCCCTCAGCTAGGCATAGGGCACCGAGGCACCTTCTCAGCCGACAGAGTCTCCAACTCAGCCACCGCTAGTGAAGAGGTGTAGGAACTCAGTGCGGACTTGGAAGATTACTAGCTG
>QLOD02000030.1:13045064-13065033 GCA_003260245.2 Sideroxylon spinosum | reverse complement strand
ATATTGTCTTCCGCTTTCAATTATTTACATTCTTGATTGCTTGGGATATCTAGCATAGTACACGTGTGTTTTTTCAAATAGGCTAGTAACCTACGAACGAGTAGATTCTAAGGATGGCATATTATATTCGTAAGGTTTTGGACTAGGAAGTGGATACCAAAGAATTATATATATTGGTTGGGTTCTGTATCGATGGGACAACTAAGCAGCAATACCTGAAATCAATTTTTTTTTTTTTATCTTGATGTGTTATGTGGTGTTAATACATAATTCAATTGTAAAACAAGATAAATAAATAAATAAATTTAATTTCTTGTATGAAATGATTATTTATGCTGAGATGATTATTTGTGCTGAGATGTTTCACGTAGTAGCATGCTAAGGTATTATTGCATTTATATTATTATTAGAGTTCTGAGTATACGTGGTATTAGTGCTCACCTTCTTACAGCTTGTGATGCAAGTAGTAAGTTTGAGACACATGCTGGACCTATGGAACATTGGGAATTAAAACTTTTTTTATTTACATTTAAAATTTCATAAAATTATTTTAAGAGGATTGTAATAGACCGCTATTTTTGAGCTGGATATTAATTGTTTATGTTGGATTTTGAGAGATTATTTGGGTCCAATTTGAAGGCTTGTAGTTATATTTTGGAGCTTTATTACCTAGTTTGTTTTGACTAAGACATTTATTTAAATTTAAAACTGAATTACATTTATTTTTATATTTTATTTATAAGTATTGCTTCATGGCATGTGCGTATGACTTTGATGCGGGACATGGATAGTCATTAAATTGTCTAATATCTATTCTTTTATTCGTGTACTCGGATCATGGAATCCGAGGTATGACAACCTGGTATTGAAGCCTAGGTTTAGAATACCTAGAGCTAGTTGTATATTTTATTTTGTGTGTTAATTAGTTATATGATAACTCGTTTAAGTGTTTTGTTTGGTTTTAAATTTTAGATCTATTTGGACCATGGGTTACGAAATTGGAAAATTGTATTATCTGCTATAGTTGTTATTTTAATTAGATAGTATGTTCATCAGTAATTAATATATAAATCCATTCTTACATTCTTGTTAGTATTTTTTTTGTATCTACATACGGTAGCATCGGGTGATGGTGACTAGAGGAGAGGTTGCTGTGTAAATCGGTGGGTTGAAAGATTTATTAGACGTTTTAGAACGAATAGTGATCTTATATTTAGTAGTGACTCGAAGTGTAATTAGTTAAGGATTAAGGTTTATTTGGAATTATCAACCTTAAAAATATATATCTATGTGTGCGCGCGCTTGCTAGTATTCAAATCTTGAGTTAGAATAACATACCTTTATTTGTTTTTCTATAAATTTTGGGTTTCATTTAAATATCAACGTGTACATTCTTCTATTTAGATTATGTATTATTAATAAATGCTAAATTTTGATTTCTCTTAAAATGTTTGTATATTTTGCTAACTATTTAAAATTTAAATAAGTATAATCATCGAAGAATGGGTTTTGAGACCTCCAATTGTAAAATTGGCTCTCCTTGTAAAGTTTATCTTAATGATTTCAAGCATGCAAGTATAAGCTTAGTTTTGAACATTTTTTTGGAGTTTGCAAGTTGTTAGGTTGTTAAATAAAATATATTTGTTGTGAGAACAAGACATTCAAAATTTATAAATGTTTTAACCTACATTTCTAAATTATTTGGGTCTCTCATGGTACATTTTGAAAGAATTTAGTTAATTCTAGGTGAGTAATTATCATTCATTTGTGTATCTATAATTCCTATGATTGAAATACGTGATATTGTTAAATTTATAATTATTGAATGCTTGCAAATATTATTTTTAGCTACAAATTTTGTATTCATGAAAATAGTTATTTGGACAAATATTTTTTAGTAGTTTTAACACTATATTATGTTCTTTTAACGTTTGAAAAAAAATCCATTGATCTAATTTGAGTAAAAATGTGGGTAGTGTTTGATAAATATTATTTCAACATTTATCTTGGATTTTGATTTGTATTTTTCATTAGAATAAAAAAAAAAAAAAGAAATTGGCATTTTAAGAATTACTTTATTTTAGATATTTGAATAGAAGATAAACCTAGTTTGGTGTAGAATTGATGTGACTATCGTATTTTTCGAATTGAAATTTGAATCTAAGATAAAACCATGGATAGAAGTTGAATTGAATTATTTTAACACGTATGTATTGGTAATCATAAAAATTGATGTTTATATGATGACTTAAGTCACATTTTGAAAAGTTTTGTATACATGTATTCGAAATTCTTCCAAAGTTGTGGTAATCTATTATTTTGATATACTAATCTCCTCTTATACTTTGGTGATATGATTAGTTTACTTTGTAAGTCGAGTTAGATTTGATATCTAATAAAACGGGATTTTAATGAGTGAGAAACATATCTAAAATTTAATAACAATAACTCAGTAATAAAATATTAAAGATTAGGCGTATTTTATTTATTACACATTAAATAATTTATTTTATCAATTCCTTTTCTTAACTTTTAAGATATGAGGAATATATTGTTTTGGTGGTTAACTAATTTAATGGATGCCATCTAGGGAGAATTGCAAATTTTAACCTATTTATTTGAGTTGCTATTAGTTAATTGGATGCTGTGATTTTTGATTAAATTTGAATCAATCGATCAAATTTACTTCTCTTATTAATTGTGGTATGGAAAATTGAATATTTGATAAATTTTAATTTATCAAGAAAAATTTCTGTAGTTTTAAATTTTAATAGGATCGGTAAAGTTCTTTTATTTAATTTAAAGCATGTGAGATACGCTTAAATTGGATTTATCAGTTTTGATTATTTTCATCCCATGGGTGTAAAAAAAAAAATGTGGCATGGAGAACTTTCTATGTACATTTGATTCTAAAGAATTTAGATTAATTAATTGAATTACTTTACTATCTATTTAAATATTTTTGAAGGAAGATTGTAAATTTTGTATATCATTACAACTATGACAATTTAGTTTAATTTCTGGTGAAGGTTTAGTACTTAAAGTTATGACGGATTTTGATAGATTTTAGACAAATTTTACTTCGAAAGTCGACATGTCACAAAGGTTCTAAGGAACTAAAAAAAAATGCATTTGATTAGTAATTGATTATTACACTTGAAATATATTTTCGCTTCAAATTATGAAGACATTTGGTTATGCATTATGTTGGATATAGTGATATACTAAAATTTTTATGTATTAAATTATGAAATGATTTTTTTTTTTAAATTATTAGTATTGGCTCGATTAATGCTTTCATGAGGATACCTATTCTTGTACTTCTTGTTATTCAGTTCTATTACCTTGATATCTTATGACTTTAATTTCGATTTGTGTTAAATTATTAAATTTACGATTTCCTAAATGTTATAGTTGGAGATAAATTTTTGCCTTCTTTAATCATTTGCTACCACGTCCACTTAAATTATGGTAGACCACCAATCATATCTCATCATAGAAATAATTCCTTAAAATATCCAATGGTCCATACTTATCCAAAAATAAATAATTAATAATTAAAGTAGGATAAACTCAACTAATTATCTAATAAAATATAATTCATAAATAATTAAAATCAGGGTTATAACATTCTTCCCCCGTTAAAAAGAGTTTTGTCCTCGAAACTTAACTCAAGTATAATGTTAATAAACTTGGATACTTCTGTATTATTTCTTTCTCGTGATCGTATGTTGCCTCTTCAACTGCATGGTTGTGCCACTGAAGTTTGACAAATCGAATTACTTTATTATGTAGCATATTCTCCCTAATATCCAAAATCTGTACAAGTGATTCCTCATATGATAAGTCATCTTTGATCTATAGTGGCTCGTAATCAATCAAATACTTTAGACTATGCACATACTTGCTAAGCATCGATACATGAAAAATATTATGTATTGTAGCCAATTTATGTGGTAAAGCTACTCGATATACCACTTCTCCTATCCTTTTTAAAATCTCAAATGGTTTAATAAAACGCAAACTCAATTTTCCTTCTTTCACAAATCTAATTATCCTTTTCCAAGTTGAGACTTCCAAAAATACTTTCCACTAACCTAAAACTCCAAATCCCTTCTTCTATTATTAGCATAACTTTTCTGATGCCTCGGTGTAGCTAGAAGTTTTTTTTTTTTTTTTTGGGCAACTAACAATAATCTTCTAGGTTACATCCTCCACCAAATCTAGAACCAAAAGTTATCTATCCTCGACTTCAAAGCAACACATTGAATATTTACCATTCCTATCATATAAAGTCTTACATGGTGCTACTCCCGATCAAAAATATTAACTACTATTATACGCAAACTCTGGTAAGACTAATTGTTTATCTTATGCTTTTCCACTCTAATACTCCTGATCTCAACATGTCCTCCAATATTTAAATGGTCATCTCAACTAAACACCAAAATTTTTAGAAAATTCCTATGTCATCTTACGTTCGTACCTAAACAATTTTTCTTAAAACACAATTTCTAACACCTTAGAAATTATAAAAATTCATCACTACAAATATAATCCACTGTCTTCAACTTCTCAAAGGTTCCACTAACTTCTGCAAAGGTTCCACCTACTTCCATTTCGCACTCTTATTCTAAATATTCATAATATATGGTAACATGATCGTCAAATATTATTTACATCTCCTAAACTCATATTTATACACACTTAATTCTTAAAGTTTAAAATTCTCCAAATATATAATGATCGAAAGCATATTTCAAATATAACTCATACTCCGCAAATACACTGTACAATTCTTTTATGCATCTCTCTAAAATTAATAATCCAAACTTGAAGCAAAATCTTATTTATATGGAACACCAAACTTTCTTATGAAAAACAAATATATTTCCAAGTTATAAACTAAACTAGTTACAAAACAAATCTTATCTATTTCTCCCAATTCTCTTGCTAATAAAATCCACCAAATATATATATTTAGCAGCAAAATCTTTATATTCCCAATAATCACTTCTATCTATAAATATACTAAAATTTTGAATGTCAGAATTCTTATCTACAAATATCACTTCTTATGATCCAAAATCCACAATAAATCCCAATGTTAGAATCGAACTTCTATAGTCGAAAATTTTTCTTCCAAATTCAAACAGAACAAAAAAAGACAATTCTATCAGAAATATAGTTCTAGAACCTCAAAATTGAAGTTATATAAAATAATCTAAAATCACCTCAAAATTCGATATATTATATCCTTCTACACCTGTCGTCTTAACTTTTGCCAATCTTTGCAAAATTACACAACCTTCAAGCTCCAAATTATGCTATTAAATCCTCAAGAACTACACAAGGAGGCCTTATTAAACCACAATGAATAATAATTTTTAAGGTCATTATACATCAATCACTCAAATTTATAATTTGCTAGAATCCACTAAAATCACACCAACTAATAAAGTCAAGTCACCGAAATTTTCAATACCATTAAAATATCTTCCAAACTCCATTATAAAACATCATATACTTGAACATAACAAAAATGCACAATATCGGGAATTTAATTACCCCAACTCATTAAGAATCTAATCCTAATAACAAAAGTTAACTTCCAAAATATAAAAATCCCCAACATTCATTGCACTAATAACTTATCTAATTTAATATAGTGTGCTCAAAACTTGATAATATCAAACCTCAAAATAACATTACTTTAGTACACAAAGATATATATAAGTATACCTCTCACTAGGAGTTCACAAGATCAGAATCAAAAAGTAATTATCTCCAAACTCAACTCACATTCTTTTTCACACGAACTCTGGGGATCGGACCTCCACTAATGAAAACTAATTCTACAACATATTATCAACCTAAATGTTCTGATACCACTTTTTTCACACCCCAAAACCAAGGATGAGACCAGCTGTGAACCATAGTGTCTTAGCCTATGGCACATGTAAGCCCTCATAAACCAAACTACTAACATTTATAGTAGTAATAAAATATAATTGTAAATTGTTCTATCAAACATAATTCCCCAACTAACATCAATCAACTATCTACAATAGTAATAGCTCCAAAATTTATATAACTCAATAATAACTAGATTCTTAAACATAAATAAACGATTAAACATTCCTATTGGAGGTCACAGATTCATGACATGACAAACCCAAACTAATCCAAAATTCTTGACTAAAATCCTTTCATCTCACCTAAAAAATATTAAAATGAGGGATAAGCTAAAAGCCAGTAAATGGATAAATTTTCAAATAAATAATTTAATCAAGAAAAATCTTCAAGTAAGAATGTCTATGCATAAACAATAATAATTTTAAAACATACACGTCTGAGTGCAATAATATCCTTAATTCAACCCGTTAATCACAATAGTGATGAAAAATATTAATCCGTGGATATATGGAAATTAAATATAAAATGCGCCAATATACTTTCTCATGAGCAGTGCCCGTTGGATCCAACATCGCACTTAGAGTCACCTAGTCTGGCTCTTAAGTTCTTCTCTAAGTCGATCCGATTGAGGTTACCAAGGTTTTTACGGGCATGTTCCTTCAATTGTTGAGAATTAGGGTTACCACGATTTTCTTGAGCTTGTTCCCTAGTTACTAGAGTCACACCATTTAAGGAACCTGTCCCCCAGACTTTTATTTCAGTTCTAATATCCACAAATAAATATCCCCATAACAATTCCAATAAATTCAAAATGAACACAAGTGTTCAAACAAATTTTTTCTTATACTCAATGGCATAAAACGTATAATCTCTGTTAGAATAAAAGAATTTTTCATAAAGAATGATTCATAAAAATTTAACCTCAAAAACTTTTATGCATGGAATAATTTATAAAATTTATACTAACAAGTCAAACCACGTAAAATAACCAAAATAATCTGTCACAATCCTGAGTACACAAACATAAATATTTATTATTCTAAAATCTACCTTAAAATTACAATTAATAAAATTATTAACTATAAATTCTTTCTCCAATAGAGCTAAATTTTATAACATCCATATTAATTCCTTCCAATTAATGTCACAACTCCTCTCTGGCACCCAATGCTAGCCACTGTTTTTTTTTTTTTTTTCAATTCCAGTCACCCATTCTGGTCCCATGTGTATGTATATATACACACATGTTTTCAATTCAAATTCTCAGTATTGTACGGAAAAGACATAACTTTATTATTATTATTATTATTATTTTTCCAACTACGCGCTTCTGCCACTTCATCCTTATAATACATAGATATATATGCATACAATCCTTCCAAAAGAATTCCATTGCTGTACAAAAACATATCTTTATGGCTTTTTTTTTTTCTTTTTTTTTTTGAATCTGTCCAGTTAGATAATCAAAGTAAACTTCTATATATATATAAAACTATTTATATACAAACGGCTGACTTTCAAAATCAAAGTTTAGTCGTTTTTTTTTTTCCCAGAATTCCCAAAACCTAATATATATACGTACATATATGTATATATACACTAATTTGTTTTTGATTAACCAAATTTGTTACTACGAATTAAATTTTAACTAAAAAGAAAAAAATTACCAAAGCAAAAATTTTAATTTCTTGATCTCTACATGCTATTCTCTTTACAATGCTTTCGTCCTCGAAATTTACAACATAGGTAAATCCAAACCACATGGCTCCATGAAAATTATACAATTCGGAGCACTTTAAAAATAAATTAATTGTATAGGTTTAAGCCTTTACAAACTCATGCATACCATTCACACAAGACTATTTCTTTTAAAGGTAACAAAGAATATAGTAATATAAAAAGAATTACAAAATGTAAGAGGTATACTCCTTAATAAATAGTAAGCTCACACTATGGGCTATAATTAGCACAAATCCAACTCACAAGGGAGAATACATATAAATGGAGATCTAAACAAAATCACAACATAAGACAGACCAAAATTAAATAACACAACAAATGACAATAAGTATCATCACAAAATGTAAATCAACCCTCACCACTAACAACACAGTCATAAATAGCATCTATCCCTACAAAATAACAACACAATTGAAAATAGAAAAAGCTGCACACCAAGTTTAATAAAGTGCAACTAGTAGCTCAATCATCAAGAAACAACACCACACAAATCAAACCAGCAAAGAAATTTGACCAATAAACTTACAACCGTCATACATAACAACTCATATAAGCACTCATTCAAACTATCAATCTCTATACAAAACCGCTGTATATAAAATTAATATGTTTCTTGGATCCGTAGAAAATATGACTTAACAAAATATAGAATGAGATGATCTAAATTCTCATGGAGCTCCAAATAAAATTATTTACAATATCACAGCGGTGTTGGCGAGGAATAGGATGCGATCCGGTGTGACACACATATTCTTGCATCATGTTGATTGGAGGGTCGAGAAGACCTTTGCCGAGGAGTTTCTGTGCAGGAAGTATTTTATTCGTTTTTTTATTTTGTATCTAAGGGTATTTTGGTCTTAAAAAAATTATGTTATCGAGAGAAGGTCGCTGTTTACGTTATAATCCGCTCAAATTTGTGAACCCTTTTTTAGGGTCAAAATATTACATTTTCTCTTCAGGTTTGAGCTCTTTTGAGAGTAACTTTTCTTCCGTCTCCATCTCTATTGGATCTTCGGATGCTTATAACTTCACAAGATCGATGAGGGTTGGTTAATTGATTCGAATCAAATTAGAGCATTGGAATTTTCTGACACGAGGACCTCAGTCGTATAAATTCGTGGAACAAATCCACGGCAGTACTGCAGGGCCAATTTCAATATCCTTATCATCAAAAGATCTAAATCACTAGAAAACTTGGCAAGTTGTAAGCTTTTCTTATTTGTGTTTTTCCCTTTGTCGCACAGTGAAGAATTAGAGCTGCATATCTTTACCGTCCAGATATAATTTTCTTCAAGTTGTGATTATGTATTTCTCTTCTTTTCTTTCTGCCTCACACCATCCAGAGAGCTGTTACTGTAAATTTGTTTTTAGATTCCCTAATAATTATTCAAAATAACATTGGTCGGTTTCTTTGCAATTAGAGGATGATAGTGGTCCTAAAGCGTTAACTACTAGGGGTATGAATAAGAAAGCATTAAGTCTATATATAGAATCATTATACCCAAGTCACGTTACCCCCCCCCCTTTTTTTTTGATTGGGAAAAGAATAAGTTAAATAAATATATATGTATATGTATTTGTATATATATACCCCTTAAAAATGAAAGTGAAGACGAATTTATTCAAAACCTAATCAAATATTAAAAGGCTAAAATCTCTCTCTCTCTCTCTATATATATATATATATGTGAGAGAGAGAGGAAAATCTGCTTTCTAACTATTTAAATTGTAATGACATAAATTTTTTTTTATGTTTTATTCCATACACACAGCACAAGTACACAACAAAATTGAAATACAAAACTTTGTTATGAAATATGAAAAAGTTCATCCAAAGTTATTATGACACAATTACATAATTGTCATAGTGTATTTTATCAATTTTTATTTCTACTCCCATTCGAGTAAAAAATTACATTATAATTATATACCAGAAGGAACTCTAAATTCACATGCTATGGGCGCTGTGGAGAATCCCCAGGACCCCCGAAGAAAAGAGTTTTATTATCGATTATTTTTACATCATAGCATGATGGTTTTGAGACGAGTGGATTAAGATGCGTAGGATCCTCAAAAGTTAAGTCCTTGTCATAAAATCCAATCAGGTCAAAATAATTCGATCTTCTAATACCTTCGGCTCGGAAATGGCCACTTCCCATTGGTTTGGGGCAGCACCGGTGCATATTGCACTGGTTAGCATCCAGTGCAACTGATGGACCATCAAATCTTCCTAAATTAATCTAACGACTCTCATTGTTAAGCCGAAATTTTGACTAAAAAAGGTCCCGCGCAACAGAAAAGTTCGAGAGAAATAGCAAAAAAATCAAATTTGAAAGCCCCAACTTCTCTTTGTCATGTAAAAAATGAGGGTTCTTGTCGAAGATCCATTGATGACTTCGTCGGCGTCGGAATGGTAGGGAACTGCGACGAGAAACTCTTCATCAAAATCACGCCCTGGGTTGCCCATGCTTGCCTCTTTCATTGCTAGAATTGTCATTTCTATTTCCACTGAAATTTCTTGTGTTTGCTTCCTCCGTTGCCTGGACCACCATTCTTATTCCGATTGGAATCATCGACGAGAAGCTTTTCGTCGAAATCACCGTTTTGCCCCAAGTTGCTGCCTCCAGTCAAACAATTTCTGGGTTTGTTTGTTTTTTTTTTTTTTTTTTTTTTATTTGCAATGCATGACACACTGCATCTTGCTCAATTTGCTCTAGAGTATACCCTACTTCTCACCTGCTCAGTATACATGTGTTTGAAGTACACGATTCTTTCTTTCAAGGAAAAGTTGCCCGAGGCTTTGCTATGGTAATTTGCTCTGCATCCTTTTAGTTGAAAATGGTTTCCACGATGTTCAATTGAGCATGCCATTTCCTACAGTTCTTTTACCATAAATTTTTATATGATTTGGTACTTCATTATTGAATTGATTGCAACTCTATTTTGCATAATCATTAGACATGTACTTCTTGATGGTATTGTGATTTTCATCATCTCATCTGCAATATTTATAATTTGTGATTCTTGCATGATTTAAGGATTAGTTGGTCAAGCAAATAGGAGCTCCGTTGGTAGTGTCAACTTGTTCTTATTTCTACAAATTCTCTGTCTGGCTTCTGGCAAACGTAAGAAGAAAGAGAATAAATTGTATGCCTTCGCTGTTTTGGGGTTTGTATCACTACATTAAATTTGGGTTTTAATTTCTAACAATTCAAAAGTTTAGTCGGGTAAAGTTTTTTTACTGCAGTTGACTTTGTTTTGCATAAAATAAAGCAGACTTAATTTTTTTTATTTTTTCTTTTATGTGTTTCAATCCAATTTTTTTTTTTTTTTGGCTATTGTACCGAAAAGCAAAACGGTTTCTGTATTTGTTACATTTTCTTATATAGAGTGTGAACTTCTAAATTTGAAAAAGCAATTAGTTTCACTATTAATTGAAATTCTTGGTTATGATGGTTGGTATTTAATTAAGACTAATCATTAATTCACAATAACGGCAACTGTCTCAAATTAACATATTCCCTTAACCAATCTTTACCTTACTAGTTTCTTTTCAATCTAGAGATTATTTACCCTTTAGTTGGTTATGCGCAAAGCCTTGAGGATAAGAAACAAACACAGTTGAATTATATCTATTTTTTTTTCAAGTGTATTTTGTCATGGTAATGGTTTTTTTTTTTTTTTTTTTTTTTTTTTTTTTTTTTTTTTTTTTTTTTTGTGCTATAGAGAAAGTGATTGAAGAGACCAAAAAACATAGAGAGACGAGGGGAAAAAAGATAACCAATTCAGTGGAACCAATTTAGTATTTGCCATTTTAAACAATAAAAAATCTTGTATTATTTTTTTTTTTAACTATTTATTGTATTGTTAGTTTTCTCTTACTCCATTAAAAAATTTTCAATTATATTTGTTGTTGCAGGAATTTGACTCTCATTATTGTTTATTTTTTATAGAAATCATTCTAACATGGATAGCGCAAATGATATTTTTGAAGATAGACCTCCAATTATGGATGAGCAGCAAGCTTATATTCCTACCATAGGTATGAAGTTTGATACTTTGGATGGTTCTTTTGAATTTTGGAAAGCTTACGAGAAAAAAATGGGTTTTGGTGGGAGGAAAGAATATAGTAATAGGAATAGAAAAAGTGGAATAATTACAAATTATTTGTTTGTTTGTTATAAGGAAGGTTATAAAAAAAAGAAGCAAGAAAGTGTTGACATCCCCCGCTGTCGATCAGATGTGAGAACCGGTTGCAATTCGAGGCTAAAAGTGTCTTTAGATAGAGAGAGTGAAAAATATATAGTAAAAGAATTCGTAGAAGAGCATAATCATGAATTACAACCTACAGAAACTAGTCACATGCTAAGGCCACATAGAGAGCTTACTAAAGCTCATGCCTTAGCAATTGAATTGGCTTCTGATTTAGGACTTAGTCCCAAGGCAACAAATGAGTTAATGAGTAGGGAAGTTGGTGGTAAGGCTAAGCTTGGGTTTGTTGTTGAGGATCAAAAAACATACTTAAAATCTAGGAGAAAGAGAAACATGGTCGCCGGGGAACTTGGAAATGCTTTGAAATATTTTCAGAAGCAAAACATGATTGATCCAAAATTTTACTATGCTCTACAGCTTGACAGTGAAGACTTAGTCACTAAATCTTCTAGGCTGATGCTAAAATGGTTACTGATTATGATGTCTTTGGTGATGTGCTAACTTTTGATACTACTTTTGGCACTAATAAAGAGTTCAGGCCGCTAGGTGTATTTATTGGATATAACAATCACAGGCAAATAGTGATTTTTGGTGCTTCTCTTTTATATGATGAGACTGCTGAATCTTTCATGTGGCTCTTTGAAACATTTGTAAATGCACATAGTGGCAAAAAGCCTCGAACAATCTTTACTGATCAAGATGCAACTATGGCAAGTGCATTAGAGATGGTGTGGCCAAGAGTTTATCATGTATTATGCAGTTGGCACCAAATGTAAAATGGAATCAAGCATATGAGTTGTTACATGAAGAAAAAGTCTCCATTTTTTATGAAATTTAAAAGGTGTATGTATGAATATACAGAAAATGAAGAATTTGATAATGAATGGAAAAAGTTGCTCGAAGATTATAATCTAAAAGAGAACAATTGGTTGACTCATATGTATGGTTTAAGGAAAAAATGGGCTAGGGCTTATATGAAAGGTACTTTCACATTGGGCATTCGAAGCACGCAAATTAGTGAAAGTCTAAATAGTGACTTCAAAGATCCCTTGAAAAGTGATTTGAATATTTTTGATTTTTTTAAACACTTTGATAGAGTGGTAGAAGAAAAATGATACAATGAATTGGGGGTAGAATTTCAAATCAGGCAAAACATACCTTCCTTAGGTTTTTCCAAGTCTCCACTATTAAAAGATGCATCTAGAAAAGTACACTCCTAAATTTTTTGATATTTTCAAGGTGGAGTTTGGTTTCACAGATTCAGTTGTTATATAATATGAATTCCAAGATACACATGAATATGTTATTGCTCTACATAGCTCTTTGAAAAAGGAATATAAGGTGCCTCACAATGATGTGGTGGGTTGCAGTTGTATGAATTTTAAAAGTAAGGGAATTTTGTGTTGCCATGCTTTGAGAGTGTTTAGTCAACTTAATATATTGAAAATTCCAGAAAAATATATCTTGAAAAGATTGACAAGGGTAGTAAGGAGTCAACATGTTTTAGATGAGAGGAAGCAGAATGAAGAAGAAGATGCTAAACATTGGGTTCGAAGAGTTCAATCACAACTGTTACGATTAACATACCAAGCTTTAATGGACAAAGATATGTGTGCTTATATGGAAATGATGATAGATGATTGTATTAAAAATCTTGAAAAGTTCACATAGGGAAAGGAAGTTGCATTCAAAGAAATGATTGAAAAAAAAAATGTTAGCAATCGAATAGAAAATGTGAAAGGATTAAGGAAGAAGGAAGGTCGTAAGGGGAAAAGAAGAATAAAGGCTCAATATGAGATACACCAAAGAAAAGTCAAAAAATATTCTGATTCAAATGTGGTAATTTCTAATTTCTATGTGCTTATAATTTATTGCTTTTATCGTGGTTCAAACTTATCTTTTTTTTTTTAACATAAATGTAGGATGATTGTTCGAGCCTTCATTTATTAAAAAAATGTATCATGCTCTACTGTAAAGATTCCCCAACTTGCAAATGTAAGTCAATTAAATGTGAATTATATAATTTAACATAAAACTAAAAACCTATCGTTGCTTTGTAGTAATGCATTTTTCTTTTTTCTTTTTTTGCTTTATAGAAATCAATTTTGGATCTTAACTCTGAACCAAGTCAAGATGACGAAACATTTTCTCTCTCGGCCTTCCCTTTCCCTTATATTGATGTATCTACTCTTAAGGGGGTTCACTTTTTCTATAAATGACATTTGCTTTGAGAATGGTTAAGTAAAGAAATTATTGTGACAGTTTTTTTTTTTTTTTGGACATTTCAGGCATGGGAAGCTGCAAGCAGGACGTAAGATATATGAAGAACAAACTTTTGCAATTTTTTTTGTTTTTGTTTTTGTTTTTATTTTCTTTTTTGTCTTTTTTGTATCAATAAGTAATTTTTGGCTCAACTTGCTTTAATATGGATTAAGATTTGTTGTGATGGGTTGCAAGCACTTGGTTTATGGTTATTGTTATAGAGGGTTTGTTTTGCTAATTAGGTTGTCTTGCTGCAACCTATTATGATGGGTTTTTGTACCCTGTTTTTAATTAGTTTTGACAATTTTCAAGTTTAAGTTGTATAGAATAAGGTCTATCGGGTCTGAGCTTATAGTATACATGGGGGAATGCCCTTTGATTTTGTAATTATTTTATTTTGATATTTATTCTTTCTAGCATTTTAAAAAACAGAAAAAAAAAAAAAAAAAAAAGCTTGGCTACCTACTCTTTTGTGCCTTTCACAGTGCAACACTTCAGCTGTGTATGTGGTAATTTGGTATTTGTGTAAAGTATAGCTATTTATTGGAACTATCTTTCAAAGTCCCTTTTTCATCTCTTTTCTTTTTTCATTCTTCTTTTCTCACTCTCTTTTTTCTTGTATTTTTTATTCTTTAATTGTTGTTTCATTAATGTCAAGATTATAATTTTAAATTAGAGTGGCAGAATTTTTTATTCTTCATAGTTAGACTTTGCTGTTATGTTTTATAATAATAATAATAATAATAATAATAATAATAATAATAATAATAATAATAAATCATACTAAAGTTTTAAAACTTATGTTTTTATTTGTATTAGTTGATCAGTCTATTTTGTTTATATAGATGTTGGGTTTCAAAAGTAGCGAAGAATTTTTGTTCAGAAAAAAAAAAAAAAAAAAAGTAGCAAAGAGTTGGTAAATAAGAATATGTCTATGGAACAAACGATTGCAAGACATATTTTGAGAGAGTTGCAAAGCAATGCAAATATGTGACTTCAAGTGGTTTATATTCTAACAAATACACCGAATTTGAACATTAAGCTTTTGCTTTGCAAGTCAGTGGAAGAGTACTTGCATTAATTGCAAGTGGTATTTTAACGGGCTCATTCAATTTCAAATCACAAATGATAACAAAGAGAAAAAAGCAGCTCTCATGTTCCATCAAATGGCTTGTAGCAAGGCATATAATTTTCATAGACAGTACTTCAGTAACCAAACATCACAGTAGCATTTTAAGATCTTTCTAACAAGTAACAGCCCAACTCAAAGCAATTCTGAAGTTGGTCGCCAACAACATTGTTGGGATTGCTTAAACCACCCACATCCATAAAAAAAAAAAAAAAAAAAAAAAAAAAAAAAAAAAAAAAATTGCACCCTACACGCTAGAATGATGTATCTGAATATCCCAGCCTCAGTGTGCAAGTTGTACTCATCTTTTAATATATATCACACAAACGATACGGCATTGTCTAGGAAAAAGGCATTCTTCTATCTCTTTGCTCCGGAGTCTGGCTTTCTTTCACGCTGAACTGCTCGAGGGACAAATGTAAATCCACGAGTGTCACGACAGCCAAAGCTGATGGATGATGGAGAAGTATCTGATGTACTCAACTCAGAGACAGTAGAAACAAGGTCGTCCATGGTTTCTTCTTCTACCTGCATTGCACTTGAAGACTCCTCAGAAGGTCATCCATTTTCTGTGCATAACATACTTGATGAAATCACATCGTCATGACAAATTTTTTGAGAATTTTTTTTTCCCTTACTTTTAATACAATTTATTGCTGCTACAAGGGGAAAATTCATTTTGGTTCAAACTTGTTGAATATCTTCATCATTGAACTACAATAACGGTCTAAAACATTTGTTTGTCCCAGCATTGTTTATCTGCAAAAGGGTTGAAAGTTGGAAACCAAACCATTAGGAAACAGAGAGACGATTCTTGTTATTGTGCTACCTTGAAGAAATCTTTTTTATGTCCCAGTATCTTTACCAAGGATACCCAGGAGTTGATTATATGTGGAATAAGGATCCAGATAGGAATAATTAGTACAAAATGAATATTTCATTCTCAAATAAGCAGAGTAACCATCTTTTTTTTTTTTTTGATAAATAAACATAATAGCCACTTTTTTTTATTTTATTATATACAAGCTGCATTTCAAGGATTAAATTCATAAATCAATAGTTAATTATTACATCATGTGTTTCCTGAGAAGCTACTAAAATAGAAAAATTCAGAAATCAAAGCACTTGGAGAGTAAACTTTCCGAAGGATGACACTTTTTTCCTCTCCTTCTCCCAAACTGGAACCTTCAGCTCTGATACCACTTGTTGGGCCCACAAGCACTTGTAATGCCGGCAACGGAAGCGCACACACAAATAAGGAAAGAAAAAAAATGTAGAGCACTCAACACAAGAATTTTTAACGTAGTTCGGTCCCTCAATAGGCCTACATTCACAATCCCAAAAAAGGGATAATATACTCAACTCAATATTAAACTATTACAATTTTTACACGGATAAAATTGTAAAACCCTCTCTCACTTACACAATCCAAAAACCTAATTACACCCACACTTTGGTAACACAGGTTTTAGTTGTGTCTTTGGTACATCTAACAATTAAGGGGGAAAGCCCTTTTTATAGGAGCCAAGCCTTCCATTTTTTGTTCCCTCTCCCGATATGGGATTTGGGGAATAAACACAACAAATCCTCCCTTTTCCCAAATTCCCATATAGTTCAACAGTGTTAGAAAAATGCACTCTTTTCTTGGTCTTCTGACTCTTCTCTACTTTCTGACTCTTCAGGGACTGATCATCCAAATAATAAATATTCTTTCCCTTCTTCCTCCCTTGCAATATCAAGCTACCACCTCTGTGTACCTTGCACTAATTCCCAATACCCACATACTTGTATCCATGTGAAGCCATCTCACCGAAAGAAATTATATTCACTCCAGCAGTAGATACATATTTCACATTGGGAATATTTTTGACAACACCATTATGGAGTTTTAGGCTTACTCTTCCAACACCTTCAATCTTCTGCTTCAGTTTATTACCCACATTAATGTAACCAAAATCTCCATCAGTGTGCAAAGTGTCAAACATAGCTTGATCTCTGCATATATGAAAGTTAGCAGTAGAATCCAACACCCAACTAGAATAGTTCTCAGTAGAACCATTATCCATAGTGTGCAATAAAAAATCACCAGATTCATTAACCACATTGAAAGAGGAATCGCTAGCCTTCATCTTCTCTTGCAGTTGTTTTAAACCTTTCAAGTCTTCCTTAAACTTTGGATAATTATTCTGTATATGACCATTCGCTCCACAATAATAGCACTCAACATTGCTCATATCTTTTTGTCGAGATTTCGATCTATCACGATTGTCAACTTTCTTCTTCTGACTCCTCCCTCGCTCAGAACTCTCTGTAACTAGCAATTGACTTTCTCCAGGATTGCCTCCATTTCTCATTATCTTGTCATTCTCCTTCAAAACCGTAATCACCTCATTCAGTGTCAGAGTTTTCTTCCCAATTAACATCTACTGAACCAACGGTTTGTATGACTTGGGTAATGAAGCTAACAAGAGCAATGCCTGTTCTTTGTCTTCAACTTTCTCTCCTGTGTTCAACAACTGACATGCTAGCTGATTAAAAATATTGATGTGGTCATGAATATTACCTCCTTCATCCATTCTCAATGAGTACAAATCCAATTTCATGCAAAGACGGCTTGTCATGGACTTTGAAGCAAACACGCTCTCCAACTTGTCCCATAACACTTTCGATGACGTCTCATTCAACACTGTGTATTTAATCTGCGGTGCAAGTGCCAACCGAATTGTACTAACAGCCTTCCTTTGAACAGCGTTCCAATCATTATCCTTCATCTCATCTAGTTTTGTTCCTTCTAATGCAATATCAAGACCCTGTTGCACTAAGTAGTCTTTGATTGTACTCTACCACAATGTAAAATTGCCATTTCCATCGAATAAAGGAACTTCAAGCTTTAATGTAAAGACATAGTGCTTAATAACCTCTCCAATTAAACACTTTAACAATATACACCAAACCAACTAACAACTAGCAACTCACAATGTAGTAAAGGAATTCACCAATACTAATAGCCAACAATGCAGCAAATACACAATCGAAGCCTAATTTGAGAAAACAAACCTCAAGAACATCAAAATTAGGCAAGACTAACCTCTTCCAAGATTTGCTACTGATGTAACACCCACTGCTCCTTTTTTCCTCTCCTTCTCTCAAACTGGAACCTCCAGCTCTGATACCACTTGTTGGGCCCACAAGCACTTGTAAAGCCCGCAACGGAAGCGTACACACAAATAAGGAAAGAAAAAAAATGTAGAGCACTCAACACAAGAATGTTTAACGTGGTTCGGTTCCTTAATAGGCCTACTTCCACGATCCCAAAAAGGGGATAATATACTCAACTCAATATTAGACTATTACAATTTTTGCACGAATAAAATTGTAAAACCCTCTCTCACTTACACAACCCAAACACCTAATTACACCTACACTTTGGTAACACATGTTTTTAGTTGTGTCTTTGTTACATCTAACGACTAAGGGGGAAGGTCCTTTTTATAGGAGCCAAACCTCCCATTTTTTGTTCCCTCTCCCGATGTGGGATTTGGGGAATAAACACAACAGGTTTTACTGTATGTATATTTTTATTTTTTGTTAAATATAGTGTTGGACCAAAAAGAGAGATACCTTCCAGTTATGACGACATTACGAGGTCTAGCTCGACAGGCTTCCTTTAAAACCATGTTTGCTCCAATCATTGTTCCAATAATGACAACAAGCTAGCTATACCAAATCAAATCATTCATCTGACCATCCCTACCTTCACAATATTCACAAAAGAAAATTAACTATCTACCCATAATTGGTTAAATTCATTACACTGCATAAAAGCGAATGTCGGGAAGTTGAGAAAGAATGCATTCGAAATTGAGTAGCTGAAACATTGAATTTGAAACAGAGACGTTGCTGCTTCTGCCTCTGTTTCTTTAATGGGTGGGCCTTCTTAAAGAACTCAAATGATGCCGGGAATTTATGCTTGTCTATAACATGCTGCTGCCAACTTTTATAGCTCTTTAACTTCATACCATAGCCTTCAACCAGGCATTCATACTGCCATGTAGCAACTGTTGATGTTAGTATTGCCCATATCTAGAAAAGAAACAGAAACAAACAAGTTGACACTACCAACAGAGCTCCCATTTGCTCGACCAACTAATCCTTAAATCATGCCAGAATCACTAATTATAAATATTGCAGATTAGATGATGAAAATCACAATACCATCAAGAAGTACATGTCTAATGATTATGCAAAATAGAGTCGCAATCAACTCAATAATGAAGTACCAAATCATATAAAATTTTATGGTAACAGAACTGCAGGAAATGGCATGCTTGCTGCCAGCTAAGCTCTAGAGCAAGATATCTACTCAATTGAACATGGTGGAGACCATTTTCAACTAAAAGGATGCAGAGCAAATTACCATGGCAAAGCCTCGGGCAACTTTTGCTTAAAAGAAAGAATCGTGTACTTCAGACACATGTATACTAAGCAGGTGAGAAGCAGGGTATACTCTAGAGCAAACTGAGCAAGATGCCGTGTGTCATGCATTGTAAATAAGAACCAAAAAAAAAAAAAAAAAAGCAACAAACAAACAAACCCAGAAATTGTTTGACCGGAGGCGGCAAGCACTGGCAACGGTGATTTCGACTTCGACGAAGGCTTGGGGCAAAACGGTGATTTCGACGAAAAGCTTCTCGTCGGTGATTCCGATCG
>QLOD02000030.1:12972744-12993571 GCA_003260245.2 Sideroxylon spinosum | reverse complement strand
GATGCAAACTGAGTTCTTAAGAAAATACTTCCCAACCCAAAAGACTCAGCACTTTAGGAGGCAAATAACCGCATTCTTCTATAAACCTAATGAAAATTTCTTTCGTGCTTGGGAAAGGTTTAAAGACCTTTTAATGGCCTGTCCTCGCCATGATTTTGAGTCATGGAGACTTGTGAGTATTTTCCACGAGTCTTTAACTCCCAGTCTAAAACAACTCGTTTCTACCATCTATAATGGTACCTTATTTGATAAGACTACGGAGGAAGCCATGGATTTCTTTGATATGGTGGCCGAAGATTCTAATGATTGGGAAATCGAACCCCCATCCTCTTCTGAACAAAGGAACTCCACACCTAGTGGCCAACTAGAATTGAGTGAGACTGACGATTTGAGAGCTAGACTAGCTACTATGCAGAATAAGTTAGATTCCCTTGAGCTCAAGAATAAAGAGAAATCCGTTGAGGTGAATATGGCTTGTAACGCTTGTGACCAAGTGGGACATGATCCCAATTCTTGTCCTGATCTTCCTTTACTTAAGGAAATTGCCTATGGCCAAGCTTATATTAATGGTTCCCAAAATTGATCATTTCAAAATAGAGGCCAAGGAAATCCATCTCACTAGCAAGCTGGGAATGTTAATTATCAAGGGAGAAACCAAAATTCGAAGTTCTATCCCAAAGAGTGGAGACCTCCACCTGGTATTCCATGGAGGAATGACCTGCAAAATCAACCATTTCAACCACCTCCGGTACCATCACCTCAATTCCAATAGCCCAATCCTGCTATAATGCAACTAATGAAAAGAGGATTCTTTGAGGACACTATGTATCAATTTGTACATCAGCAGGTCAAAATTAACAATCAACTGACCCAGACTGTAGAGGACATACTTAGGACAATTTTCCAAGCTGACTCAAGCCATGAGTATCACCCAAAGTGGTAAACTACTAATCCGTGAATTTACACTTGCTAAGGTATATTCTTCTTCCATTCAAGCCCTAGGCTAGCGATTCATTTTGAACCCAAGCTTGAGAGCACCATGGGTTCTTGATTTATGACTTCATGAAGCACTACTCTAGGTTATTCATGATGGGTAGACGTAGATTTCTCATTTTTGTGAGGATTTCACTCTTACCCGACCACCATCTTCACCGTGGGTCACATGCGGGTCTGAGAGTTCAAGAAACTCTAAAAACCTCTAGCTCAGATTTAGTATTCCTATCTTCCAAAAAAATTATTTTTTTGTTAGTAAATTTGAAAATCATTTGGTTAAGATAATGATTGATGCTAGAGGATCCCTTTTTTTTTGTGGAAGGGTGTATAAACACCAAGTTTTAGAATGAACCCATTCATGGTGAATTATGAATGGTCACATGGACCATTTCCATTGCATACATTCTAGTTTAAATTTTCAAGTTTGATTAATAGATTGGGCCACTGAACTTGTGTGAACATAGGGATTATATCATTGGATTGAGTTATCTCTTGAATATTTTGTAGTCATCATGCCACCAAGGACTAAAAAACCTATGAATTAGCAACTAGGCTCAACTTCCTATGATAATTCTAGATTCTGGAAGGAGGACGCTAGTAAAAAGTATGATGATATTTGGTCACATAAGTCAGTGGTAATTGAGAGATTTTGGAAAATCGAGCACTTTAGGAAAGAAGAGTTTATGTTAGAACAGAATTTTGAGGGGAGGCAGTGGTTGAATGTGGCAAAGTTCCATGCCTATTGCATGATAGACTTAATGAAGGAACTTTTTGGAAATTTTAGAGATGGGTCCGTCATTAGAAGAAAGGGAAGGGAACGGCTTGTGAGTGGGGTTCAAGGGGTTGAGATTACATTGACCTCTAATGATTTTGCTCAAGTTTTCCAAGTCCCTAGAGTTGAAGACCTAGAGTTTAGTTATCCTTCCGAAGAGAATCCACCATTTTCGATTGTATCTTCTGAGATTTTGTTAGAAGGATATGAATGGGGTAAGGAATATAGGAAACCAGTGTCAGTACTTAAGGATAAATACTGGGCCTTGCACATGTTTTCCTGCACAAACCTGCTTCCTCAGAATAGGAACTCTGACTGTACCCGTATTAGAGCACACATATCATGCTATCGGGATGGGGTTGATAGTTGATTTTCCTTCTTACTGTTGGTATCAAGTAGCATATACCTGTGAGCACCCGAATGCTCCAACTGCATTGCCTTTTGGTGGAGCACTCACAGAAATATTCAGAATGAAGAGAGCCCGTATTACTGATGATTTAGCCAAAACTGCTGGTTTGACTCCTTTTAATATCAATTCTTATACTAAGTCTGGATGCGTTCTCTCCCAAAAGAAGAGAAAGGTAGAGGAACCTGAAAGTCAGGGTGAACCTTCATGAGCCCCAGAGGAGTCAGAAAAGGGTGAGGAAGAGGTGACTAATGAAGATTTAGCTACTCAAATATGGGCACTAGCTGAGCGTATCGGTGCTATGGAGTAAAATCAGGAAGCAGATCACCAGCTTCTTCAGCATATCCATCAGAGCCAGCAGACTCAAGGACACCTTTTACAGAGCATCATGGATTATCTCAGAGAGTCTCACCCACCTCCACCTCCTAAATTATTTTTTTTTTTTTTTCTTTTCTTTCCCTCTCCTTTTTGAGAGTTTAGGAGCGAAATCTCTTAATTCTAAAACTCTATATTTCAGTTGGTTTATTTCAAACAGATGCTTAATTATTTTTGTCATACCTAAAGTTCATTTCGTTCTTTAGAACCCACATCATTTTTGGTCAACTATAAGTCTTTCTCCTATGGGGCCATGAATGAATAATATGCCCTATATTATTACAATAATGACAAGTAGAACAATGACTGCTACAAGATGTTGCTCTCCAAAACAATTCCTTAGAAAATTTTTTCTTTTTAGAAGGGTTGAGACCAATTCCACTTTTATTAAAAACACATCTTTGTATACTAAGAATCATATCTAAGTTTTCACTTCCTTTAAGAAATTTTGCAAAAGATTTTGTTAAATCCTCTACTTGATTTTTAAAGGTTTCATTTTCATTTTGAAAATCATTTAGAGATGAGATTTTAGTTTCAAGCTTATTTTTCAAAAATTCATCTTCTTTCTTTAAGACATCATTTTCTTGAGAAAGAGAACAAACCATCTTTTTTTAGGGGAACATTCTTTGAAGCAATTTTCTTAAGCTCGGGATGCAAATGTTCAAAACCATTTAAAGGTTCATCATAAGTAAATTGACTCGAAGCTTCACATGCCTCAATTTGTTTTTCTTGAGCCAATAAGCAAATGGTTGCAATTTCTTCTTTATGTGACTCATCGTTGAAGGAACTATCGTTTCTACCTCCCCAGTTTGCCACCATTGCCTTCTTTTTACCTTTTTTATAACTTTTTTTTACATCAAGAACATTCGGACTTAATATGATTGGGCTTTTTACATTCATACTAGATGATAATATCTTTTTTACTTGAGTCTTCTTTGATTATCTCCTTTTCATGGAACTTTCATCCATCTTGTTTCTTTTTGCTAATGAATCTCTTGAACTTTCAGAGATCATAGCAATGTCTTCATCATCTCAATTACTTGATTCATCGTCACGTTCTTCATTAAATGTGGACTTTAAAGCAATTCCTTTCTTCTTTTTGGAGTCTTCTTCCTCATTGGCTTTTAAAGTAATCCCATAAGTCATAGGGGAACCTAAGAGTTCATCTAGGTTCAATCTTATGAGAACTTTAGCTTCTTGGATGGCTATCACCTTTGGCTCCCATTCCTATGGCAAATACCTAAGAATTTTTCT
Organism: Sideroxylon spinosum; assembly: GCA_003260245.2. Taxonomy (NCBI): domain Eukaryota; kingdom Viridiplantae; phylum Streptophyta; class Magnoliopsida; order Ericales; family Sapotaceae; genus Sideroxylon; species Sideroxylon spinosum. The sequence continues at coordinate 12,989,771 of QLOD02000030.1, read as the reverse complement.
CACCATTTAAATGCTAGTATAGATTTTACCAAGAGATTTCAAAGTCTTTATCATATCGGTAAATTGAGTAAACGTTTCCAAAATAGACTCATTTGGTTTCATTATAAACAATTCATTAGAATAGGCATACTAATTTTAGATCCTTTAATTTGATTAGTATCTTCACAAGTGACATCCAATTTATCCCAAATTTTGTTAACGGTTTCATTTGTATGAATTCTATTAAACTCATTAGGATCAAGTGCACAATATAACGTGTTCTTAGCTTTAGAATTTAATTGGAGTTTAGCTTCATCAGCTTTGGTCCATTCATTGTCATCCTAGGGAATGATTTTATTATCTACGTTTTTAGAAAGAACATAAGGTCGATCAGATATAACCTTCCATGGCCTATAATGAATGGCTTGAACATAGATTCTCATTCTAGCCTTCTAATAATTATAATTTATTCCATTGAACAAAGGAGTTCGGTGGGTCGATTGGCCTTCAAAAATGGAGATTCCAAAAAACGTTGCCATGATCTTAGCTCCTAGATGGTTAAGTAAAAAATGAGATCCCTTTCTCTAATACCAATTTTTATCCCAAACAGCAACACTAGAGGGGGATGAATAGGTTGCTGAAAAAGTTTTACAAATAAAAATTACAACTTCTAAAACAAATATATCAAAATAAAGGATAATTAAATATGGAATACACTTAAAAAATATTCAATTTTTTTGGATGAAGAGTGAGCTTTCGTGTTTACGATAAATATAAGGAGAGGGGAGGAGAAGCAAACATAATTGATTTATAGTGGTTTGGCTTCAATGTTGCCTATGTCCACTCCCCAAGGCATTCCTTGAGATTTCTCCATTGTTCTTTGAAGATCTTGTTACACTAGCTTCCGAAGGTGTTAGAAAACCTTTTCAAGTGATTTTATCCTCAAATCACTTCACATGTCTCTCTTAAACAATATCCCTTATCTTAGTTCTAATACTTGAACCAAAACCAATAAGAGCTCACCCAACTCCCACAAACTAAGAGGGCTATAAATTTCCCTCTCTTATAATAACAATTATAAGTTTAAAACTCAATCAAATTAAAAAAGAAACTCTCACAAGTTTAGTAAAGATAAAGCATAAGTGTAGGAAGATATCACTCTATCTTTGCAAAGTTACAAACTTTCTAGTATCTCTTTGGAAGCACGAATGTATCACTCTATCTTTGTAAAGTTACGAACTTTCTTATATCTCTTTGTAAGCACTTCTTTCTTGCCTTCTCCATGCTCTTGAATCTGACTTTGAGGCTCTATTTATAGATGAAAATCTCCAAATGGCCATTACTAAGTGAAAAGATACTTTTGCCCTTGAAAATGTTTGAATTCCTTGCTTCCAATGCTACCTTTCAGATTTAGATTTTCAGAGATATATTTGTGACCATTTTCCATCCTCATAACTTTCATATATGACATTTACTTAGAGTAATAACTTTCTAGATATGTAAGTCAACTATTACGTATCAAGACTAGCTTTTGCTAGCTTTTTCTGACCCTCTAAATCTTTGTTTCTAGTTTAAGCTTCTATTTCACCTTGATACTTTTGGAATTAGATGAAATGTAAACTACAAAAGTTGTAACACTATAAGTCTTCTTTTCACGCACCAAAAATCAAAAGTTTTAAAGCTGCAGAATAAGCGTTATGCCTTAAAAACCAAGACCAGCTCCAGAATTGAGAATTAAAATTGCTTCTATAATGACTAATCTTCTAACTCAGTTTTGGCCATCTTAACTTTGAAACCATAAAAATTTCCCTTCGATAGATATGCAAGTCTAGTCTACTATATTAAAATCTCATAAAACTCAAACCGTTAGATCTTCCGATATCATTCATATACAAATATGATCTAATTTCTCAAATCATCTGAATTAACCTTCTAGTTCAAGTCTTAATCTTATCATGATTTCCATTGCTCCAACCTTTGATATTCCTTTATTTCTTCATTGAAATTATGTAAAAATACCTAAAAGTAATATCAATCTGTTCCAAGTATATTATCTTAAATCTATTAAATTAAATTTAATTGTAACATTTCATACAATGTCTTTGAAAATTAGTTGTAAAAATTTAATTCAATGCTTATTATCATCATAATCAATTATAAAACTAAGTTTATAAACCTTGGGTCAATTATATATGTTTATATATGTAGATGTATATCAATTGATTGATTGCCGTGAAAGACTTACAGAAAATTTTGATTTGAAATATTCATTACTAATATATTATATATATTCCTAAAGCAATCAATCTTCCAGGATTCAACTATTAGTTGATTTCTTCTTTTATTAAAATAATACTTGCATATTCACATTAGCTGGAGTAGTTAGTTTGATTGCTTCAAATTTAATAAGTTATATATATATTATAATTGAGAGTGTACTGCTCTGAAATCAATTATGATTTTTTGAACGTAGCATTCAACTATTCGCTTTGTACCTGTGGCGTGATTGACAGTGTGTTCATGTGGATATACTATTTATTTATAATTTTCTTTGGTAAAACTTTGGAATAAAGTGAGAATTTATTTAATGTGGATTTAATGTGAAGTTAATGTTATAATTTATTGGGAGGGATACTGAAAAAATTAGGTATATATGTACCCAATGGCTGAAAGTCCCAAAACCCCGTGTAGGGGTGGTGATCTAGTCTAGTAGGCAAGTAATCTACAATATGAGTAGATACTTAAGGGTGGCATATAATATTTCAAAGGTGTTGGCCTAGGATGCAAGCACTGAGGATGGTGTAATTAATGTTTCTAATGTTTCGAGCTATGAAGGAAACTCCAAATAAGTGTGTATATTGGTTGGGTCCTGTATCTACGAGACAACCAAGTAGCAGTACCTTAAAAACCAAAATTTTTTTTTTTATGTGTTATATGGTGTAATACATGAATAATTTTTAAAAGATGTGCAATAAATAATTACATTTAATTTCTTATTAAAAAAGTTATATAAGTTTGTTGTTTTTGTGAAGATGTTTCATTTAGTAGCATGTTAGGACATTATTACAATTTACATTATTATTAGGGTTCCAAGCATACGTGCTATTAGTGCTTATCCTCTTATAACTTGTGATGCAAGCAATGATTTTGAGTCATGTATTAGATCTCTAGAACATAGGAAATAGAATTTTATAAATTTTATCTAATTGCTCTAGATTATCTTAGAAAACTATTTTTAGTGGGTTGTAAAAAAACCTCTATTTGTGAGGTGAATATTTATTGACTTATACTTAGTTTCAGGATATTATTTGGGCCTAGTTTTGGAGGCTTTTTGTTTTGTTTTTGACCTTTGTTGCGTAGTTAGCTTTTACTAAGGTATTTGCTCAAATTTAAGGTTTAAATTTATTTATTTTTATATTCACTACTCCATTTTATTTTTATATTCACTACTCCATTGTGTGTGTGGCTCTAATGTAGGACAGGGAAAGTTGTTAAATGTTGTAATATGCATTCTTTTATTCATGTGCTTGGGTAATGGAATTTAGGGCATTAAAACTTGGTATCAAAGCCTAGGTTTAAAATAACTAGGAACAATGGGTCTTTTGCTTTTTAGATGATTATACAACATCATGTTTATTTATGATATGTAATGTGGATATTCTGGTGTACTATGATTATTAAGGAATTAACCTTTATATATTCTTTTATGATTTGTTTTAGAGTATGCCGTCACGTGTCGTGCCAAGTGCTAAAGGTAAAAAAAAAGGCGGAGGCAGAGGCAAGGGCCAAGGCTATGGCCATGGTAGGGGCTAAGGCCAAGGGATTCAAACTAGGCAGGGCTATGAAGTGCTAATTGATGTTTTTCTTACTGCTATAGGAGTGTTGATTACACTTGAAAAGTGTAATTATAAATTCTATACTAAGGCACACTTTAATGCATTTAAATAGTTAAACTTTAAGTTTTAGCACTATTTTCTGACTTACAAATTCTAGTAACTTCTTCATAGGGAAATGGATGAAAAAAAGCGAAGTTAATGACGCTAAAGAGGACTTCGAAGATGAAGAAAAATTTAGGGCTCAAGCTTCACCAAAGATTGTTCGAACCAACCCAAGAGGCCGAGCAAAGAAGAAAAGAAAATGGGGCAGCAAAGGTTCTGCGGTCCAGACCCCTCCTTAAACGGTCCAAACCCCAATGGATGATGTGAAGAAAATTGCATACTGTGGTCCGGACCCTTCCCCTACGGTCCGGACCCCAGGAAGACTTTAGGCGCGCGAGTGTACTCCGTTTTTAGGGTTTTGGCTAGACCTCTATAATTATTTTTGGAATGGTGAGCAAGGGAGATCGACTATTTCATTCTTATAGATATTAGCAAAGTATTTTGAGAGTTTTGAGAGTTTTCTTAAACATTTTAAGATGATTTATGATTTGATTTTGTTATACGTAGGAGTATTCTTCCATTACATAATTTCAGAGTTACTTTCCGTGTAAGTTTACTTTCATTTAATCACTTTAATTTATGATTTATTGTTTTCTTTTATGCTAGATTGGATGTTTATGTGTTTGTTTATTACTTTTGTATTGTTTGAAATCATGCTAGCGTAGAAACCCTAGTTCTTGATTCAATAAATCAAGGAAGGGTAGTTCATGAAAATACTCTGAGATATACGTAGACCCTTCGCATGGGTTTCGAATACTCATGTGTAAGGATCTACTGATTTTAAATCTATTTTAATTTATTTCGAAAGCAATCGAAAACAAAAATCTTTAATCACATTCGTCTAAAATCATTGATACTGATTTTTGGTTCAAAGGTTCTTTATATTTTCGAAACAAGTTAGACTTAAGATTCAATTTCAATTTTGATTTGGTTTGTTTAAAAGACCTTCGAAAACTAAGATCTTTAACCATATTCGCTTGAAATCACTGGTACTGATCTTTGATTTTAATGTTCTTAAAACTTTGAGAAGGTGCAATCTATCACTACTTTGAGAAGTCGGAAAGTTATTTAAAAACCATAAGATCCCAGAGCCAATGCACCACATGATAAGATAGGATCAAAATGTAGCAGAGAGGTTGACGAGCCAAGTGAGGTAGAGGTTGAAGGAGAAGAAGAGTGAGGAAATGAAGAGAGTGAAAGAAAATAACAGGAGGTAGAGAAAGGTGAGAAAGAGTCAAGAAAGAAAGAAGAGAATACCAAAAAGAGCACATCGGGTAGGTAAGAAGATCACACCATTAACCACTTGCATAAACCACATTTTCCCCAAAGGTTAGCAAAGGGTAAGAATGAGATCTTGAACTCTGAAATTTATGAAATTTTTAAACAAATGAGAATCAGCATCCTATTGCTTGATGCCATCAAGAAATATCCCCCTTATGCTAAATTCCTCAAAGACATGTGCACAGTGAAAAGAAAGCTCAATGTTAAGGAGAAAGCTTTCTTAACTGAACAGGTGAGTGCCATAATCCAATGCAACACCCCTCCCAAGTATAAAGATCCCGGGTGTCCAACCATCTCATGCATAATCAGAGACCACGTTATTGACAAAGCGTTACTCAACTTAGCTACTAGTGTCAACCTATTACCTTACTCTGTGTATTAACAATTAGGTGTAAGAAAGCTAAAACCTACTAGGTGACCTTGCAATTAGCCAATCACTCGGTTAAAATGCCTCGAGGTATTGTGGAGGATGTGTTGGTCTAAGTAGACAAGTTCTACTTTTTGGTTGACTTCATTGTGTTGGACACTCAACCCATTCCAAATCTACCCAATCAGTTCCAGTCATTCTTGGAAGCACTCCCTTGCTACCTCCAATCCAGTAATCAATTGTAAGAGTGGAGTCATGAAACTTTCTTTTGGGAATATGACGATGGAGATAAACATCTTCCGGGTAGGGAAACAAATGGGAGAGTGTGAAGATATTAGGGAGGTAGATATGATCCATGTTTTGAGTGAGGAATACTTTAACAAGACCTTCTTCGATGATCCCATAGAGAAAGCATTGGTGAGAAGTGAGAGATGTGAGGCTCTTGATGAAGCAAATTTTACAGGTAATGAGGAGTTTGTGAGTGTTAAGAAAGAAGTCATGGCTGCTAGTGGCTGGGTACCGGTTTTTGAACCTTTGTAGCCATCCTTGATCAAACCCAAGCAACGGTTGAGAGTCTCCCTTATCCTTCTGTAAAACCTTTACCAAGTGAGTTTAAGTATGAATTCTTAGGGGAAGGTGAGACAATCCCGTTGGTTGTTTCTACTAAGCTAGAGAGAGCCCAGGAAGAGAGGTTGTAGGCTGTTTTGAGTGCTCACCATTAGTCCTTAGGTTGGATTGTGGCAGATCTTTGAAGTATTATCCCTTTAGTGTGCTCCCATCATATATACCTTGAGGATGATGCCAAAACTGTGAGGCAAATGCAACGTAGATTGAACCCCAATATGAAAGAGATTATGAAAGGAGAAGTGGTTAAACTGCTTGATTCAGGTATCATTTACCCTATTTTTGATTCCAACTGGGTGAACCCCACCCAAGTGGTCCCTAAAAAGTTCAGTGTCACTGTTGTTGAGAATGAGAAGGGAGAGTTAATGCCTCAACGTACCCAAACTGGGTGGCGCATGTGCATTGACTATAGACGCTTGAATGCTGTGACTAGAAAGGACCATTTTCCCTTTCTATTCCTAGATCAAGTGCTCGAGAGAGTAACGAGGAAGTCATTCTATTATTTTTCTGGATGGGTACTCGAGATATAATCAGGTTGAGATAGCACTTGAGGACCAAGAAAAGACCACCGTCATATACCATTTTGGCTCTTATGCGTATAAACGTATGCCATTTGGGTTCATGTAATGCACCTGTGACTTTTCAAAGGTCTGTGATGAGCAATTTTAGTGACATGGTTTTGAAGTTTTTTGAGGTTTTTATAGATGATTTCTCTGTCTATGGAGATTCAATTGACGAGTGCTTGACCAACCTTGAGAAGGTTTTAGTGAGTTGTGAGGAGAGTAACTTGGTGCTAAATTGGGAGAAATACCATTTTACGGTACAACAAAGGACTGTGTTAGGGCATATAGTATCACGTCATGGGGTCGAGGTAGACAAAGCAAAAGTTGAACTAATCTAAAATTTACCTACCCCTCGATTTGTGAAGAACATTAGATCATTCCTTGGTCATGCCAGTTTTTACCAGCTATTCATTCAGTCATTTAGTTCTATTGCCCATCCCTCATGCTCATTATTGTCCAATGATGTTCATTTTGAATGGACAACGTCATACCAAGGGGCATTTGATAGACTTAAACACTTGCTTACCACCGCTGCCATCATCCAAAGCCCGGATTGATCTTTACCATTCGAGCTTATGTGTGACGCTAGTGACTTTGCGGTGAGGGTTTTTTAGGGTAGAGGAAAAGGGGGAAACCCTATGTCATATACTACACTAGTAAGACTGAATGAGGCTCAAGTGAATTATACCACTATGGAGAAGAAGCTTCTAGCAGTAGTGTTTGCCCTACACAAGTTGAAGTCATATTTGGTAGGTTCACATGTCACAGTGTTTACAAACCAAGCGGCCTTGAAATATCTTCTTCCTAAGAAAGAGGCCAAACCCCGTCTCATTAGATGGATGCTACTCCTTCAAGAGTCTTATTTGGAGATTAAGGACAAAAAAGGAGTAGAAAATGTGGTGGCCGACCATTTTTCTAGATTGCCACATCATGAGTCCAATTCAAGTGACTTACCAATTAATGAGTATTTTCCCGATGAGCACATCATGCATATTAGCACCACACTTTAGGCCATTGTCCGTGGTACTCAACCATTGCCAACTTTCTAGTGATGGGTCAATTGCCAGCCCATTGGACAAAGGTTGATACTGGTAAATTCTTACGCAATGAATGTAATTTCTTTTGGGATGAACCCTACCTCTACACGTATTACCAAGACCAAATTGTGAGGCGATGCATTCCTGACCAAGAGATCCCTAGTGTCATTGAGTTTTGTCACACTTTAGCTTATAGAGGCCACTTCTCCTCTACCAAAACCACCGCTAAGATTCTTCAAAGCGGATTTTATCGGCCTTCCACGTTTAAAGATGTGCATGGCTATTATTTGAGATGTGACTGATGCCAATGATTAGGAGCCCTGTCTAAGCAAAATTAGATGCCCCAAAATCCTATTATTATTCTGGAAATCTTTAATTGTTGGGGGATAGATTTCATAGACCTATTTCCTGTATCTTTTGGTTTTGAGTACATATTAGTGGCCATAGACTATGTTTCTAAGTGGGTAGAAGTCATTGCCACTTGCACCGATGACCACTGAGTAGTAGTTAAGTTCTTACGAGAATACAATTTCTCACGCTTTGGAATACCTCGGGCTATCATTAGCAATGAAGGCAAGTATTTTTGTAACAACCTTGTTGGCATCTTGTTGCATAAATATGGTGTGGCACACAAGGTGGGTACTTCTTATCACCCAAAAAGTAGCGGCCAGGTAGAGTTGGTGAATAGGGAGATAAAGGGAATTTTGGAGAACACTGTCAATCCCACACATAAGGATTGGTCATTGAGACTAATTGATGCATTGTGGGCGTACTGGACGGCATACAAAACTATTTTGGGTATGTCTCCCGATCACCTTGTCTTTGGCAAAGCTTGTTATCTACCTGTTGAGATGGAACATAAAGCTTATTGGGCAATCTGACAATTCAGTGAGAGTTTTAATGAGGCCGGCATTCATAGAAAGCTTCAATTGAATGAACTTGAAAAACTAAGACATGATGCTTTCGAGAATGCAAAAATTTCCAAGGCTAAAATGAAGGATTTGCACGACAAGCATATTCTTAGAAAATCCTTCCAAGTTAGCCAGAAAGTTTTGATGTATAACTCACATTTCATCTCTTCCCAAGAAAGCTTTAGTCTCAATGGTCTGGTCCTTTTGTCACTGTCTCAGTTTCTTCCCATGGTGTGTGTGAGGTTCATAACCCACACAATGGTACCACTTTCAAGGTGAATAGCTATCGTCTCAAGCCCTATTTGGATAACTTTGTGGCAGATATTGAGACTTGGGAGCTCACTAATCCTCCCCCTTTCAAGTGATGCATGTGTAAACTTTGTTGTACATAGTTAGCATAAGTTTTTGTTTTTCTTTGTGGTTTCATGTGTTTTGAGTATTAGTGAATTCTTGCAAATATTCTTTTCTTTTGTTTGCGTGAGTTATTTTAGGTTTTTGCAGTGAGTTTTCTTTTTCAAGTGCTAATGTTCATAAACAAAATAATAATTTTAAATTACAAAAAAAAGGATAATTCTATGCATGCGGCTGCCTACAGCGTGCAGCGTGCGCCCGCCTGTAGTGCCCGACGTGGTCCTGCACCCAGGTGTGCCCGAACTCTAGCCCATGGCACTTTAAAGCCCAAGTGACCTTGGGCATTATCTTATTTCTCCACCTCTCTTCACTCCATCTTCAGTCGAAAAACACCCCCAACCATATTTCCTTAAAGCTTCACTCAACCACAACCTATTTCTCATCAACTGTACCTTCATCATCCTCTTTCCCCCGGTTATGAGAGTTACTCTTCCACATAAGAAGCTTAAGATCTCCTTTTGGCTACATTGAGGTGTTGGGAGTTAAGGTAAGTCCACTTGTTTACATTGAATTTTAAGTTGTTTTTAGGGCAAATGGTAGAGCTTTCATGAGATAATTGTTATGGGTTGTCTGTTCATGAGATTTTGTGTAACTAATATGTTGTTGAGCTAACTTATACATGGTGCCCCCCAACTATTTGATTTATTGTCTGAGTGAACTTGAAGTGATTTTTTGGAAAAGATGAGAACTTCAATTCTGGTATATTGAGTTGATTTGACGATTTCCTTAATTTGGTTAATTGTGGACTATTTTAGGACCATAAGCGAAACTCTTTGAAAGTTTGCATTCGAGGTGTTTGTTTAATTGCTTGAGAGAAGTAGGGCTGGTTGTAGAATTCATTTGAGGAAATTATGCATCCATCGAGTTGATATGGCTCACACTCGAGGCAAGCAAAAGACATTGCCCACTTCCTCTTCATCTTCCTCCGAACATCAAGAAAATGAATATGAGGAATAGGAGAACGAGGGTGTGAATGAAGAAGGTAATGAGGATGAGGGAAATGAAGATGACGCTGGTAATGAAGAAACTGAGGATTTTGAGGACGATGCCAATGGGGAAGATGATGAGAATGATAATGAGTTTGGTTATGATAAACATAGATTTGTAAGCAGAGAAGCTCACGATCTATATGATTCCGATTGGAGTCAACAAATTGTAATTTATGAAAGGGGTATTAAATTGGAGATCTTTTGAGAAACACCTGCCTCCTTTCAGACTTGGATGACAGTGAGGGGATGGACCGAGGCTCTCTAATTTTGAGCTACTGCTGACCTGATTCTTGTTCAGGAATTTTATACCAATGCCAAGCTAATTGGGAATGAAAACCAACGGATGTAATTGCGGGCTCGTTCAATGGTATGGGGCCAGATTATTACCCTTACCGTACATACCATCCAATCATTTTGGAGTATTCCATGTGTGCAGGATCCAGGATATCCTTTCCCAAAGGATCATGAGCCCCATCTTGACACTCTTACTCGGGCTCTATCTGATAACCAAGTTTGGGCTTAGTGTGGGCAGAAGCAATTTCCAAAGAATAAGTTATGCCCCAAGTATCAAATTCTCCATGAATTGAACTACTCTCAGATTTTTTCTTTCACACACGGTGATAAGGTCAACGTCCAGAGAGCATGATTGATGTTTGCCATTGTATCTAGAGCACCGTTTGACCTTGCTTTCCTCATGCTGACTGCTATCCGAGTGCGAGTGCCACAGACTAATGTTCCAAATAGTCTTCCTTTTGTTGGTCTCATCATGTGATTGTTAGAAGAATCTCATGTTCCGATTGATGCTCATCTTCGAACTGTGCGGCCTTTCGCTATGATATCTAGCTCTACTACTGCAAGGAGTGTGGCTTAGGCTCACCATCATCCTGCACTAGCTGACCTTCCACAGCCAGCCCGTCATTCTGTCATGCCTAGTATTTGTGCTTCTATTCGGGCATTAGGTACACGCTTTCATAGCACTAAGGCTAAGCAGTAGGTGCAGCATGGACATCTAAAGTCCATCTGTGCTGCAGTTCGACCACCGCCACTAGCTCAGGAACTTCCCCCACTACCACCGGAGGGTCTGATCTAGGCACTTTTATTGTTTAGGAGAACCACTTTGTGTCAGTTTAGTTCTAGGTTTTGCTCAAGCAATGTCTTGTGGACCTCAAACTATTTTCTGTTTATGGTGTTGTTCTTTTGGGTTCAACTGAGCGTTTTCGAATGTCTTGATTTTATGTACTCATCCTTTTGCTTCTTAATGAAATACACCACCACTTTTTATTTTCCTTTACTTTCGTGTACAGTTATGTAATTTTTCTTTATTTTATTTTCTTTACTAACTCTTTTTTTCATTTTTTTCTTTTATTTTTCTTTTTTTTTTTTTCATTTTTATCTCATATTCCTTTTTGTAGGTTTGATTAATTAATAATGCAGCTTTGAGGTACTATCCATCTTTTTTCCTCAATGTTTCTCCATTTGGTGACTTTGGTCTATATTGTGAATTATTGTTGGAGTGGTGGAAACTAGGATGGGGGTATCTTTAATGCTTGCCAAGTTTTCTTTTCCGTGCTTACTTTTCATCTTTGCATGTTTTCCTATCATCATGCTGCTTTTGCACACTACAATCCCACTTATCATTCTTGGTTTTCACATTAAGGACAATGTTCCGTTTAGGTTGGGGGGTAGTTACATGTGCATGAAATATTATGCTTGAAAAAAAACCATTAAAAAAAAAAAATTTACATGTTGGACCTTTTTGGATTGGTGGAATGTGTCTTTAAGTGAGAAAGTGATAAATAAGTCTTGTTCAAGCATTGATAAGAAACTTGTTTGAGTTGAGTGTGTGCTTTTCTTATGTTTTGATTACTATTATGGAAGAGTCTATGTGCTTAGTTGTGAAGTTTGTTTAACATTGGTCAATTGAGCATTCTTAGACTAGGTGGAGACTTGTACGCCTTAGTGGTGAGCTTTAGAGCCATTTATTCTTGTTTTGAGGGGTTGCACTTGATTTTAGCTTATTTGTTCTACATTGTTACTTCCAATGCATCAATTGCATCACACATACTTGCATAAGTTTCATTTAGCACATAATGAGTTGTTGTAAGCCTGGAACATAAAGCTAGGCCCTCTTTTTTATCTTTGGGCCTCCTTGTCATTTCTTGATATGAAATTGCCTGAGGAACCAACTTGAAGCCGTTTTTGTAAATAGTTTATGTTTTTTTTTCTTCATTTTAAACCTATACATGACCCTTATACCCATTTATACACTTTAGGCCTACTAGTACTTCCATGTTCAATGTTATGCATTCGGTATTAAGAGTGTAAGTTCTTGAGAGAAGATGGACGTTGGGTTGAGAATTCATGTGTCAGATAGTTTATTATTTTTTTCGCGTTATTAATAAAAAAAAATTAAATGTCTTATTCTTTGCGTTTTTGCTTATGTAATTATGTGACATGTACATTGGTTGTAAATTTTACCAATGTCCTAATATTACTTATTTAGTAGGAGTATACTTCTTGATGGGACCCTTGTAGAGCTATGAAAAGGAATTGGGTAATTGGGTTCAGAGTGCACTTGAACATTCATATCTCAAGACATGTGCTTTGAATTCTATATCTTTCATTGTTAACCATTTACCCATGGGTAAGTTATAACCGAAACAAAGACCTAGCAGATTCTTGGTTGGCAACCTTTGTGTGTGTGCATGGAGTGACCTTATGTGATAGTGTGGTGTGATTGTTTGCATAGTATTGGAAGTTATTGGTATGAGCTGCCCACTCTAAACTTCAAATTAGTTAACTTATTCATTTTGTGCGTCTTGTGCAACTAGGATAAAATTACTTACTGAATGCTTGTGTGACCCGTGATGAGTGAATCTCTTTCGATGAGTGATACCTTGTAAGTGTTTGAAGTCAAAACTTAGTTCTGTTTATGCCTAGAGGTTTAAAGGGCTTGCCTCACGAGCTAAGTGTGGCCGTGTGTCTCCTACAAAAATGGATCTCTCTTTTAGTTCGAGTCTTTATTCATCTTTGTCTTTTTTAATAAGTGGAAAATGCTTAATTTACGCTCTTTAGTCCTAAGATTTGAATTCTGTCCATTGCTAGTGACTAGCAACATCTAGGTTGGTGGTTATGATTTCACGTAATCATTAACATGTTTATGCATCATTCCATTACCTATTTGACCGTGTTGTCAAGCTATCTCGTTGAATTTGTTCATATTTTATGATTTCTAATATTTGAATTTCGTATTGTAGGTAATGGAAGAGGATAATGAGAATAAGAAGATTTTAACGGTGGTACGTGTCAAAGAATGGCACCACTTCACGATCATTAAGCTAAGGAATGAGGAGAAATGGAAGAGAAACATGTGGGTGACCAAAGAAAGGAAGCAAATGCACCAAAAGTTGAAGAAAAAAACCAAGCATAGACTTGGGGTGTGCCCCTTTGTCTTTAAGGCGTGTGCCCCCTTTTTTGGGTGTGCCCCTCTGTCTTTGGGGCATGCGCCCCACTTTTGGAGGCACCCTCTGTCTTTGTGGGGTGTGCCCCCTTTTTGTGCGTGCCCCTCTTTTTTCTTAGTCATGTACCCACCGAGACCTTAATTTTGGGTGTTTCAGTGAGAGATTTTGTCAAACACATATATGCAAGGTTGAACGGGTGCACGACCCCCTTTGTAAGGGTGCACGGGGTTTTGCTCTATGATGGTCTTTTAACATTCCTTGTACTTGTAAATTTACCTTTTTACCCTTATTTTGTTTAGCTTATAAATAGGCTTGTAAAAATATTCTGAAAGAGTTTTTTTCTACCTTTAACCTAGTACGTTCTTTTAGTAGTCGTAGTCTCTCCATTCTAGGGTTCTTACATGTAATTGACTCTTCTTTAAAATAATTTTATTTGAAGTTTTCAATTTCATTTTTCTTTTGTTATTTTGGTAATTTTGAATCTTGCTTCTCTATTTTCAATCATTAGTTTCTAGTTGTTTAAATATTGATTTGTTCTCTCAAAACTTGAACATGCTAGGCTAGGGTTTTAACTTGGTTTTGATCTAAGAATGTAGTGGTAGAGATGATGGTTTAGCTTTAATAGAATGTGCCTAAACGAAAAAAAATATATGTTTTTGAAAGATCATAAGTAAATTTTAGGTTTAACTTTAGAAAACGACTCAATTATGTTATAATTGGGACTTGGTTAGGAGTTGATGCTTGTGCATCCAAGTACCCGGTTCAATGTCCTGATGAAGTCGAAAAGAATTTCAAAACCCTAACGTTACATTGTTCTCTACAAAAGTGGTTTTCGACGTTGTATTTTTTGACTTAACACTACATGTATAGATGTTAAGTTGAGTTTACCAAACATTAAAGCCAACATCATCGAAACTCCAATAGGATTATTTAAAAACCAAATGCGTTTTTGTTATCAAAAAGGAATTTATTTAATGTAGATTGCAAGTTTTCGATAGTGTTTTAGTCAAAGTAAAATTTCATTTTTATAAAATCTACTAAAACCCACTTCAAAAACCCAAAATATTTTTCCTTTTATAATTGTTATTCTTTGCAAGTGCTTCCAAAATAATTTCTCCAAATCAGGTCACGCACTTGTTCCCTGTGGAGATGACTAGGACTCACCTAGAATAAAACAATGACTACCTCTTATACTTGAGACTAAACACACTAATTGAGTGCGGTCAGTTAGTACTACTTTTCATCCTCAAACCGATGGACAGTCAGAACGCACAATTCAGACTTTGAAGGATATGCTCCGAGCATGTGTTCTTTATTTCTATAGTTGTTGGGAGAACCACCTTCCTCTAATTGAATTTGTGTATAACAATAGCTATTAGTCTACCATCGAGATGGTTCCTTTTTAAGTTTTGTACGATAAGCTATACAGATCTCTTATCTGTTGGGCTAAGTTTGTAGAAACTACAATTACTGGGCCTGAGTTTGTGTAAGAAATGATCAAGAAATTCAAAATGATTCAACAAAAACTCGAGACAGCACAAAGCCGACAGAAGAGTTAAGTTGATAAAAGGCGAAGACCCTTGGTGTTTGAGGTGGGAGACCATGTGCTCTTAAAGGTCTCTCCGTGTAAGGGTTAGTTCCATTTTTGGGCACATAAGGATGTTGTTTCCGAAGTATAATGGACCATTTGAGGTTTTAGCTAAGGTTAGAGAGGTGGCTTACCATCTTGCTTTGTCACTGTAGCTTTTAGGAGTGCATGAAGTGTTTCATTTGTCCATGCTCTGAAATTATGACCCATACCCTTCGCAAATATGGCTTACGAGGTGAAACCAGTGGAAATCTTAGTTATTGGGAGCAAGTGCTTCAAAGGAAGACAATTCCCTTAGTTAGGGTGCTATGGAAGCACCATGGTATTGAGTAGTCGACTTGGGAGCGAGATTCTAATATGCGAAGTAGGAATTGTAAGTTGTTCCCTTGATTTTTATTTTTATTTTCTTTTGTTACCTTTTAAATTTTGAGCGTGAAATTTTTGTAAAAGGGATGTAATGACCCAAAGTTAATTTGATTTATATTTTTTTATTCGGTAAATCTTTTTTGATACTTAAATTTAATTTGATTTTACTCATTTAATTTTAGGTTGTAATTAAAAGGTTTAATTTCTGGTAAGCTTTGAGAGGATTTTAAAATTTTAGGAAAAATGTCTAATTTTCTTAAAGCATAGGGGAAGGTATGTAACAATTTAATTTGTTAGGGTTATAAATTTAGCTGCTGTGTATTTATAATACTTTATCTGTTCATGTAAATATTAAAAAAAAATTAAGAAAACCGAATATTGTTTAGGTGGCTGCACTATGCTTTTCATTACGAATTGTTGGCTTGTTCTTCTTCAGCTGGTGAATCAGTAGAGGTAAGGATCGGAACTTTAGTATTATATACATGTGTCTGTGTAAACGTATATCAATTAATTGATTGTCATGAAAGACCTACAAAACGTTTTGATTTGAAATCTTTATTATTAATATATATCTATATTATATGTATGTTCCTAAAGCAATCAATCTTCCAGGATTTAAACTGTTAGTTGATTTTTTTTTATTAAATTAATACTTATATATTGACATTAGCTTAAACAGTCAGTTTGATTGTTTCAAATTGAGTTAGTAATAGATATATGTGCGTCTGTGTGCGCGTCTGTGTGTAATAAAAAATGTACTACTTTAAAATCAATTTTGATTGTTTGAATGTGACCATTGTTTGCTTTGTATAAATGACATGATTGACAGTGTACTTATGTGGGTATACTTTTTATTTATAATTTTTTTGTAAAACTTTGGAATAAATGGACAATTTATTTAATGTGGATTTAAAGTAAAAATAATGTTATGATTTGTTTGGGTTTAGGGGTACTCAAAATATCGGGTATAAGATACTGAAAATATCGGGTATACATACCCAATGATTGAAAGTCCTGAAACCCGTGCAAGGTAATTATCAAGTCTAGTACGCTAGTAACCTACAAAGCAAGCAGATGCCTAAAGGTGGCATATAACATTCCTAAGGTTTTGGCCTAGGAAGCAGACACCGAAAGATGGTGTAATTAATATTCCTAAGGTTCCAACCTAGGAAGTAAATGCCAAAGGATAGTGTATATTGGCTAGGTTCTGTTTTTACGAGACAACCAAGCAGCAGTACCTTACAAATTAAATTGTTTTATTTTGATACGTTATGCGGTGTTAATCTGTGACTAATTTGTAAAAGATGAGTAATAAATAATTAAATTTTATTTCCTACTTAAAAATGTTGGATGAGATTGTTATTTATGCTGAAATGTTCCATTTAGTAGCATGCTAGGACATTATAACATTTATATTATTATTAGAGTTCCAAACTGAAATTCTATATTATGCTAGATATCCCAACACAATCAATCACACAAATATTTGAAAGCAGAAGACAATATATGTGG
>QLOD02000030.1:12922587-12945417 GCA_003260245.2 Sideroxylon spinosum | reverse complement strand
TACAAACCCTCACAAGACTTCACTCGTCCATTAGGGGTACCTAAGGGTTTAAAAGGCTTGCTACACGTAGCTAAGTGTAGCCGTGTTTCAGACAAAAAGAGAAATAGAATAGTAGTTTACATTTGTTTTAATAAAGTCATTGTTAAGGACTAGCAATGCTCAAGACCTTTATCTAATATTTGATTTTCATCTTTTAATTTAGTTGATTATTGATTTAAATTTTGAATTGCAGTATTTTGTTTAGTTTAGTTTTAGTTGAGAAATGTGCACTTATTTGTAAATAGAAATCAATTCAAACCTCCAACCACTAGGAATCATCACTACTGAACTAGACAATAAATTTCTTTCATCTTTTAAAACCTAGAATTTAAGACAATAGGTCCTTTATGAATTCGACCTTGTTCTCATCGACTTAAAACTACATTACATACCCTTACACTTGGGGGTTAATTACGATATGAAATTTTAGGAGAAGTCATGATGCATTCGAGATTGCCGAAATAATAAAAATACATTTTAATTTTGAAAATAGGACCTGATTTTAGATACTAGGAGTGGCCACCTAACACTTTCAAAATAGGTATGTCAAGAAACCTGAGTTTTAATTCTGGTTTAAAAAATTTTGGTTTATGTTCATGAAATAGTGGAAAATGGCCCCCTTTTTGGTGACTATCAACTGGTGTATGCAATTAAAAATAGTGAGTCTGGAGGTTCGGCTACGCATGAAGAACGTTACATCTGGATACTTAGGGATATCCAGTTCTTTTTTATTCTCTGTAATCATAATCTCATAAGATAATGTTCGATTTATAATGATTAGTGCATACAATCCAATATGAAAATGATGTATGAAATGGAAGGCAGTCAAGCCCAAAAAAGCATGTGTGCTAGTGTAATATAATGTTTGCTTATGTGGCAAAAATGCACCCTGGGGGGTTTTATATATTGATTTGACTCCAAATGCAGTTTAAAGACTAAGTTTGTCACTAGGGATAAAATTTATAGTGGGAAGTTATATGAGGATAGGTATATAGACTAATATAGTCCTTGTGCATGAGTGTATGTGTATCGAAAATGAATTATGTATTGAAATGTGGTCTATGAAGAGTGATGTGACCAAACTTAAGTTATGTGCTTAAACTACCTACATACCTTATGAAGAGATTAGGTTAATGTAGTTCAAACCTAAGTGGTTCGAACTATATGTCGATATGTTGTGAATTGGTATGCAGATGTAAGAGCCTCGCTCTAAGTTTAAGTTGGCATTTTGCACAAATGGTCTATGAAGAATGGGGGGACAAGACTTAAGTTATATGCTCAAGCTGTCTACGTACCCCTTAAAGGGATCATGTCAACGTAGCTCTAAATCTAGGTTTGCATCTCGTATAGATATGATGTGTTAATATACATGTGTAGGTGCAAGCGTGATTAGAATGTCATGGATGGCACACTGATTGGCCTTAAGCGTAGTGAGCCTCATCGTTGGTCAAATTGGGCTAGTTATATGAGGCAGTGACCGATAAGGATGATATTGTATATAAGATTAGTGTAAGTGAGTCTCGTTCTTGATATGGGATGAGAAAAAGAAAGAACCTAGCCCTAAGATTGAAATAAAAGTTAGCACCTCATGTGCAGCTTAGAAGGTGACCATTGTTCTAGACTAAAAGTAATAGCTAACGCCTTGCATATAATTGAGAAAAGTAGGCGCACTCTAGGTACGAAACGAAAGTTAGTGCCTGGTACGTAACTGGGGCATAAAGCCTTACTCTAGAGAGAAGAGACATTTAGCGCCTTGCATATAATTGGGAAAAGGAGCCTTATTCCAAAGGTAAAAGAATAGTCAGTGCGTTGCGCATAACTGGGAAAAGGAAGCCTTACTCCAGATGGTACAGGTAATACCTTACACATAACTGATAAAAGACAGTAAGCACCTTACACATAATTAGGGGAATGAAGCCTTGCCTTAAAGAGAATAGACAATTAGCTCCTTGCACATAACTAGGGAAGGAGTTTCACTCTAATAAGGAGCTCAACTCCAAGGGTGCATCTTGTGTAGGTGAGTAAGTACCATTTGGGAAAGGAGTTTAACTCTAATAAATTTCAATAAAGCTTCTAACGACATTTAAACAACTTTTATAACAAATGTCATTGTTTTTAGTGCAGCTAACTTTGCAATACTTATTCTAAATGTCGCTAATTTGCGATACTTATTCTAAGGCTAATTTGCAATACTTATTCTAAGTGTCGCTAACATTATGCTGATATTTGACCTAACATTTATAAATTTTGAACAATTTATTATAGAGCCTATAGTTTTTACAACATTTATAACAAATGCCATTGCAAATCTTATATCATTTGCTACAAATGTCAGCTATTATCGTAATTTTCAAGACATTTATTTCAACGTCGTCATATTTTTTACGAAATTTATGCTAAATATCATTGTAAATTTTATGTCATTTGCTACAAATGTTGTCTATTGTCATAATGTTTATGACATTTATTTAAACGTCGTTAGATTTTTACGACATTTATGACAAAACGTCATTGCAAATCTAATGCTATTTATGTCATTTGCTACAAAATTCAGCTATTATCAAAATTTTATAACATTTACTTAAACATCGTCATAGTTTTGTGTACCTACACAAACATTTTTTCAAATGTTAGTAAAAGCACATATATTTGAAAAATGACATTTGGAATAAATGTCAACAATTGTTTTTTATGAGTTTTTTTTACCTTAATTAGCTGGTTCATTTGATTTTAGTTAGAAAAATTAACCTGATCAACCTGTCCAACAACATTACAAAATATAACATTAGTTTCAAAAACAATTCACAATCAAAATATTATACATTTTCAAAAAAATCAATATTTAAACATAAAACTTCATAATTGTAGGGAAAAAAAAACAATCAATAAGTTTTATCCATCAATGTAAACTTTAAGACACTTAAATCAAATGCCATTAAAATTATGGTATTAATAGACAAATGCCATAAATTTTAAGACACTTAAATCAAATACCATTAAATTACAACTTTAATATACAAATGGTATAAATTTTAAGATACTTATGTCAAATACCATTAAAATTACGACGTTAATATACAAATGCCATAAATTTTAAGACACTTAAATCAAATGTCATTAAAATAATGATGTTAATATACAAATTCAAAAAAATTTAGGGCACAGAAATTGAATGCCATTAAAATTACAACGTTAATATACAAATTCCATAAATTTTAAGATACCTAAATCAAATGCCATTAAAATTATGATGTTAATATAAAAATATTATAAATAACAATTTTTACTGACACTTTAAATAAATGCCACCAAATAAATGTTGGCAAAGACTAGTTTTCTTATAGTATGTTCTAACATTTACCCCTATCATGGATGAAAATTTAAAGGATGCGTGTCAAGATATGTTTAAGGGACATGACCTAGAAAACATTGGATTAGCAAATCCTAAGTCATTCCCAGTCTCTGGAGCCTTGCTCACTCAGGTGAATCCTCTGAATTGGTTAGAGCTTGATTTCTAAAACTATGTCAACCCAAGTGGTTGTGTGGTTGCATGTTTAAATGTGTTCTACCATGTCATGTCATGTGTTGACATATCAAAACATGGTGTATTGCATATCATAGCATGTGCTAGCATGGTATATGATGGCTTAGCATGTTATACTATGATATATGATGATGTTAAGACCTGTTTGCATGGCATAGCCAGATGATATGGCATGGTAACATGGTGTAGCATGGTTTAACAAGGCACAATATCATGATATCATAGTATGACATGTCATGATAGCATGTGAACATAGCGTAACATGATAGGAATGACATAGCATGGTAGATATAATGTTCGGCATGGCCTTGCATGCTATTGTGATGTTATGGCATGACATAGCATGGTAGACATGCTTTTATGGCATGGCATGGTATGATAGTATGATATGGGCATGTCATATGTATGATGTCTGGAATTTTACTAAATTGTCTTGAGTAAATCTAGTCAATGTCATACATCGGGCTCAGCCCGAACTTTAGTTTATGATCCTTATATTTTTCATCGACAGAGATAAAGAAAACTTTTACTAAATTGTCATAAGTATAAAGAAAAACTTTTATTGATGTGGGCTTTTTCGAGAGAGAGAGAGAGTCTAGAGTCTTGACCTCACCTTGAGAGCTCTGAGTACCAAGTGTTGAATGAAAAAAGAGAAGAGAGGAGGTCATATTTATAAATTTTCTTATCATGAACAAAAAGTATACCCAAGCCGTACGGGTAGGCCCAAGTTTATAGGAAACAAATTTCACCTAACTTCACAAGTGAAAAATCTTGCACGACCTCATGTTTTCACTTCGCTTACCAAGTAAAAAAGCATACTTGGCTTCCCGGACGAAAAGGTTCATTCGACCATGTAGGTGAATGATTCCGTCTCACCTTGTAGGCAAAACAACTCACCATAAGGTGTGGTGAAATGGGTTTGGCATCCTAGCTAGGACAAAAATGGGCCATTTTGGCCTACAACTCTAAGCTTGAGTCAGTTCAGGCGAGGTTTGGGTTTTACCCTAACATGTTCTAACCATTTCGAGAAGTTCTAGATAGTTTTTGGGAGTTTCAAATACTTCCTAAACCCTAATTTGAGTGAATTAGTCTAATTAGGTCAAAATTTTGTTCAAATTGAATTCTTTAAGATCCAATTAGGTTTGTTTGAAAGTTATTCCTCTGAAACAGGCTAAAATGAAAGGGGTCAACCAAGTCTTTTACCTGACCCTTGGAAGCATTACTTGGATGGTTCCCTATCATTTTTGGGTATGAAGAATTCAAAAATGTCATCAAAATGAAACTTGGATAGTTTTATGAATGTACAAATTATTAACAATTTTCAAGTCCTAGCTCTAAAAGGACCTCCTAAAGTTTAACTTAGCTTGATCTTGCTATGTCATTACCCAAGGAAACATAAGCTTGGCATTCTTGTACAATTTGAAGGTCTTTTGATTTGATTTGAATGTTCAAATTATCTCTACGGTGCCGGTAGCTTCCTTCTCGTTAATATAAGCCATTTTGAACCTGCTGGGCCCCGATGACATCTGGAGTGGTATTTTAGCTGCTTTAAGCTATGTTCTTTATCTTATGAAATGTCCTAGTTTAGTTTATGTTTTTTTTTGTGTGTTTCTAGATTGATCTAGGTATTCTAATCTCTATTTTCTTTCGAGTGTGCCCGTAGAAGCCACTCTTGACTTCTGGACTTAATTAACCATTAATTCTAGATTCTAGTTGTTTTATTGATGCAAGAGTTGTTGATTGCTCGCAATCATTATGGATTTCAACTTCATTTCATACTCTTCTTATGAATATTTTATCAAGTTAAATTCATTTCTTAACATGTTTCTATTATTTATAATGTTTTTGTGTATTTTGTAGGGGTATGGAAGGAAAACACCCAAAGAAAGGCATTTTGGAAGCTTAAAGAAGCAAATTAGCAGAGAAATGAAAGGGCTTACGGTTGGGCACACGAGAAAGTTGCTTCTTGGGTGCATGAGGGAGTTGCTTCTTGGGCGCACGAGTTATTGGGTGCATGATGGAGTTTCTTATCGGGCGCCTGACTGCCTTTCCTATTGGCCGCCTAAGAATCTTAGGCCCAACTGTGTTTTGTTTGTGGATGCCCGCCAAGATCCTTTGCTCATCTCTCAAGACTTTTGTTGAACACTTGGGTGTGTAGTTACTTTGGGCACACATCAATAAGTTGTTTGGCACCCGTGGAAGTTCTCCAGCGGATTTTTGATATTATTTTTAAATGTAAAATTACCTTTTTACCCCTAATTGTTGTGAGCCTATAAATAGGCCAAATTTTTGACATTCTAGGAAGCTTTTACATTATATTATTTCATTAGGGCTGAGATTAGGGTTTACGCTTAAAAGTTCGTTGCTTTGAGATTGGCTACCTTACGTTTACACATTAAGAGTTCGTTAAGTTGTCGTATGATGATTTTGCTTTTCTCTCTCTCCTAGGGTTTACGTGTAAGTGACTTACTTTTCAATAATTTCAATAGCATGTACTTTGGTTTCGTTTTTTTATCTTTCGATTTTATTTCGTAGTACTTCATTTTTACTTTTTAGCTTTCGCTTCTATTTTGTAGTATTTCTTTTTTGCTTTTCTTCCTTCGTTTTCGCTTCATACTTGTTTGTTTTACATTAATGGTTGGTTTGCAAGAATATTTTCCTTTTTGAAGTTCAAGTATATTAGGTTAGGGTTTGTTCTTGGCTTCAAGCCATTGAAGGTGGTGTGGTAGTTGGTGATCTCAAACGTAAAAGAATAATTTTTAATGAAATATCTTTCCGATTTCTGATCGAAATCTCATATTAAGCTACGGTTATTTCGAAATCAACCCACCCATGTTACAACCATAGCTTGGCTACAAGTTTTCAGTTGTGCACACCAAGTGTTTGCTTCAATGTCTTGGTGATTCAGAAATATATTTTCTAAAACCCAAATTAGGTTTTCTTACGAAACCGAATCACCTGTGATATAATCATTACTTATTTATGAGTGGCCACTCATGTACACCAAGTATTTGATTCAATGGCCTGGTGATTTGGAACCTATTTTCCTAAAACCATAACTTAAGGTTTCTGAAGAAATCGATTCACCTGTGTTACAATTGAAGCCTACTTATGAGTTGATGCTCGTACACACTATGTGCTCGATTCAATGTCGCGATGAGTTTGAAACCTACTTAAAAAGCCTTCAGTTAGTTTGAGTTCTATAAATTAGGTTTTAATAAAATATCTTCCGACCTAGCAATGCATGTGCATCTGCTAGGTTAAGTCATCAATGCATTTGAGTAAACCACTACTATCTCAATACTGGATTTGGTTCTAAGTCAAGATTATCTTAGTTATTTATTTTGTTAATATTTTAATTTTAATTTAATATCATAATTCCTTCACTCTGCCATTCTCAGCTCAACCCATTCTTAAGCATCCCATAAATCCAAAGTTAGTTTTGATTAACTTAGGTTCACCTACTAACTGAAGAGAACATGTCTAGAGCTTTTAACAAAGCCCTCCCTATGGAGATGATCTCAGTTCTCACCGAGTAAAACCACAACCGCCCTTTTGCACTTGAGAGGTAGAACCCGAACACATTTCAGGGTTGATCAAGTTTTTGGTGCCGTTGCAGGGGAGGGCAACTAAGCACTAGACTTAGGAGTTAAGGGGAGTTCACTTAGAAATTTAGTGAATTATTCATTTTCTCTATCTCTTTATTGGTAGTTTTCTTTCCTTTGCATTGTAACATATTCATTTGTACATCATATGGCCTCGCTTGCAAGTTGGTCAACTTAGGTTGCATTTTAGTGTAGTTCTTATTTTTTTCTCAGTTTGTTTTCATTTTTGTTTTCTTATCATGGACATGAATTTTGGTGACTTCACTCACAGTCCCTTTGATGCCCAAACCTATATAGAGTCTTTAAGTGACCAATTTGTATATGACTATGCACTAGAAACTTATCACCAATTACCTTAGTTCTTCAGGCAGGAGGAGAAAGACCCATATCTTCATCTTGATGGGTTTGAGGCCATGCGTAGCTTATGTGATGATGTTAGAACGAGTAAGAGACTTAGGTTTATGTTTTTCCCTTTGTCTTTACAAAGTGTGGCTGGTGACTGGTGTTGTACTTGTGGTGAATGGACCACTTGGGAACAATGTTGACAGACTTTTATTGAGAAATTCCTCCCTATTCATCAAACATTCACTCATAGCCTTCAAATCGAAAATTTTTATCGAAAGAAGGGTGAAGCATTTTTATAAATGCTGGGAGAGATTTAAAATACTTTTGGACACTTTCCTAAGTTAGAATTAGAGTTAGGAGACATTCTAGCTGTATTATATAATGCTCTATCGTGTGAGTTGAACCAAGCATTTGATATAGTCTTAGGTACCACGAGTGAGGCATGGTCATTCCTTGAATTTTTCTATAAACACACTAGGCCACGGGAAAGACTTGAGCCTAGTTTTAAATCTCTTACACTTGCAAACCACACTGACCCTTTCCCGTATACACCTACTTTACTTGATCCTCATGATCCATCCTTTGTAAGTAATGTATGCACAGAGCCTAATTATTCAGATTTTTCATGTCACAACCTTGTTCCACTCAACGAGGGCCAATTTAAGGAGCCCCGAGATTATTGTCTGAGTGAATTTTATGATGCTTAATTTGATATCATAAGCACCAAGCCATGTAAATACCCTAATCATGTTGAGAATAATATGGGATGAGCCTCTTTCACATTTCTCAGTTGACTTTCCTATTCAAGAAACTTTTATGCCATCTACAGAGAATTCAGAAGACATGCAGTCATTTCCTACTACTAAGCTTGATGCTCAACCCACTCCTACCATCTCAGACCCTGTTTAGAGTCCTTTGACTCCAATTAAGCATTTGAACATCACATGGCTCGATGAGCACATCATTAAGTTGGTTGACCTTAGTTCCTTTCACTATAAACCTGAGGTTGAGAGTGGTGCATAGCTCTCACCTCTTGAGTCAGCCCTACCTGAGAAGTTCATTCCGGTGATTATGAGTGTGCGACTGATCATCACTGGGAGGAAGTAGTAGAGATTAGGGGAGAGTATGTTTATTTTCTAGGCATCGAGAGACTAATTGAACCCACCATGTCTATGTCCATGCAAGCATTATGGCCACATCCGAGGTTTCATGAACCTCACTTAGCCTTTCATCCTTTGGTGTTTTTTACATCCGAGGAGCTTCCAACTTCGGTGCTTTGTAGGCCTGAAGAGAACATTTTCTTTCGTAAACCATTTGTGGACGCATCGGCTAGAGAGGGTGTTGGATAACCTTTTTCTTTCTTTCTTTTGTACATGGTAGATTAGATTTTTCTTTTCCTGATTTCTTTATTCTTTTTTAGTTTTATTTTCTTCTCTTATTTTCTATTAATTCATTTTTATTTCTTCTTCTTTACTAACTTTTTCTTTTGTCTTATTTTTATTTTATTTCTTTCTTATTTTCTTGCTAACCTTTTCTCTTACATAGTTGCTTTTATTTTCTTCAAATAAGGAAGCACTTGAGGTAATATTCTTCCTCTACCATTTTATTTAGTCTTACACTTCCAAGTTTGGTACTTCATATAAATATATATAAAATTTATCGTTCAGAGTATTGTAGACTCTAGGTTGGGGGGTGTATTGGGTGATGCCTTAAGGGGCTTAAATAATAGGTGCATGCTTAACTTATATTTCTATATTGATTAATCGTCACGCTTATCATCATAATGCTTACTTGCACACTATGGAACCACTTATTTTCATGGTTCTTACATTGAGAAGAATGTTTAGTTTAAGTTGGGGGGTAGCTTTCACATGATAGAGTTTGCATGAAGACCCTCATTTGTGCTAAAATTGTCAAAATTTAAAAAACTTTTAAGTATCTTTCAGCTAGAATGCATAAGTGAGCATTTTTGTTCTCGTATGTCGACCCTTTTTGGTTTGGTTGATTATGGAATTGAGTGAGAAAGTGATGAGTGAATCTTGGTCAAGCTTTAATAGGAACCTTAGTCCAAGTTGAGAGTGTCATGACCTTGTGCATTTTTTTACTATCATAGACAAGAGCTTATGTGGTTAGGAGTAGACTGTGTTTAACATTGGTTAATTGAGCATTATTAGACTAGGTGGGGATTCATACCCCTTAATGGTGAGCTTTTGAGCCCATTATTCTTTTCTTGAGGGGTTGCACATAATCACAGTCCTTTTATTCTTCATTTTTGGTTTTCAATGCACTAATTGTATCACATACACTAGCATGAGTTTCACTTGGCATAATATCAGTTGTTGTCAGCTTAGAATGTGATGTGATGCTAGGCCCTCTTTGCTATTTTGAGCCTTATTGTCCTTTCTTGAGTATCAATTATCTTAGGAGCTAACTTAAAACCTTTTAATAAAGTATGTGATATATTTCTTTTCTAGGTTTCCACCTCATATATTATCCCTTAGCCTTATTCTTCATACACTTTAAGACTTACCTTCACATGTCTTGGGTTGTAAGAGTGCCTCAATGTCAATGATGTGAATTTGGGTTGGGGATGGAAACTTTTCAGAGAATATTGAGAGGAAATGTTGGGTAGAATTTTAGCTTATGTATACTCCAATTTAAAAAGAAAAAAAATAATAATTCTTATTTATTTTTTCTTGTGGAATTGTGGGACTTGTGCATTATATTGTCATATTTGAAAAGGTCCCATGAGTAGTTTGTAAGTTTGTGAATAAGCTTCTTGCTGAGATTCTTATTGGGGTTTAGGAATTGGGTAAATTAAGACTTGTGTGCACTTGAACCTCCCTATCCCAAGACTTATGCTTTGATTTCCATATCCTCCATTGTTAACCATAACCCATGGCCAAGTTACAACCGAAATAAAGACCTAGTAGATTCTAAGCAAGCAACTCTTGTATTGTTCTTGTAGCGTCTTGTGTAGGTTGTGTGGTGTGATCTTTCACCCATGCATTAGAACATTGTTATGAGTTGTCCACTTTGAACTTCAATTCAGTTCATTTACTAATTTGTGAGGCTATGTGCAATTAGATTAGCATCATATGCTAATAGGTATGTGTGAACCCTTGATGAGTGAATGTTTTTCTATGAGCGGTACCTTGTGAGTATTTGAAGTCAAAACATAGCTCCGTTTATGCTCTTGCAACCTTGTTGAATGAATGAAACAATTTTGCACACATGTTTTTCCTATGTTGATAGCCCATGCATTTATGCTTAGCACTTGGGAATTACACATAATATTTGGGTTTTGTGACTTGTTGGGCTTGAACTTGAGTCATTTTTACCTTAATCACTTTTTGACATCTTTAGGCCATACCATTAATGTTTGTGGGTAGCATCACTGCAAACCCTCACAAGACCTTACTTGTCCACTAGGGGGAACTGAGGGGTTTATAGGGCTTGCCTCACGCGCTAGGTGTGGCCGTGTGTCTCCCATGTAAATGGACCTTCCTTTTAGTTAGGATTGACAGTTTCTTTTCTGTTGAATAATATGAATTTGCTTGGTATGTGTTCATTTTTCCTTAGTCATAATTCTTTCCGTTCTTAGTGACTAGCAATGTGTAGGTTGGGGGTGTGATTGCTTGCAATCATTGTGGATTTTAATTTCATTTCACACTTTTCTTATGAATATTTTATCAAGTAAAATGCATTTCTTAACATGCTTTTATTATTTATATTGTTTTTGTGTGTTTTGTAGGGGTATGGAAGGAAAACACCCAAAGAAAGGCAATTTGAAAGCTTAAAGAAGCAAATTAACAGAGAAGTGAAAGGGCTTGCTATTGGGCGCACGAGGTAGTTGCTTCTCGGGCACATGAGAGGCTTGGCTGTCTGACTGCCATTCCTGGGCACCCAAGACTCTTAGGCATTCGACTATCTTTATTTGTGGATGCCCACCGAGAGCTACTTCATTTACTCATTCTTAGGACCATTGTCAAACACTTGGGTGTGCAGTTACCTTGGGCACACATTAATAAGTTGTTGGGCACCTATGGACATTCTTCAGCGGATTTTGATATTATTTTTAAATGTAAAATTACCTTGTTAACCCTAATTATTTTAAGCCTATAAATAGGCCAAATTTCTTACATTCTAGGGAGCTTTTACATTACATTATTTCATTAGAGCTAGGATTAGGGTTTATGCTTAAAAGCTCATTGCTTTGAGGTTGGCTACCTTACGTTTACAAATTAGGATTTTGTTAGCGAATATGGTGATTTTGTTTTTCTTTCTCCTAGGGTTTACATGTAAGTGACTTACTTTTCAATATTTTCAATAGCAAGTACTTTTTTTTGTCACTTTTTTTCTTTCAATTTTATTTTATAGTACTTTGTTTTCACTTTTTAGCTTTCGCTTCTATTTCGTGGTATTTCTTTTTCTCTTTTCTTCTTTTGTTTTTGCTTCATACTTGTTTGTTATACATTAATGGTTGATTTGCAAGTATATTTTCCTTTTTAAAGTTCAAATATGTTAGGCTAAGGTTAGTTCATGGCTTCGAGCCATCAAAGGTGGTGTGGTAGTTGGTGAACTCAAACATAAAAGAATATTTTTCAATAAAATATCTTTCTGATTTTTGATTGGAATCTCATATTAAGCTAGGATTGTTTCGAACTCAACTAACCCGTGTTACAACCATAGCTTGGTTACGAGTTTTCATTTGTGCACACCAAGCTTTTGGTTCGATGTCCCAGCAAGTTAGAAAAAAATTTTCTAAAACCTAAATTTGGTATTCTTACAAAACCAAATCACCCATGTTATAACCATTGCTTGGTTTTGAGTGGCCACTCATGTATATCAAGTATTTAATTAAATGGCCCGGTGATTTGGAACCTATTTTCCTAAAACCATGAATTGAGGATTTCTTAATAAATCGATTCACCCATGTTACAATTGAAGCCTGGTTACGAGTTGATGCTCGTGGACACTAAGTGAGTCCAAAACCTATTTAAAAAGCCTCCACTTAGTTTGAGTTTCATGAATTAGGTTTTAAATGAAATATCTTCCGACCTAGTAATGCATGTACATCTACTAGATTAAGTTATAAATGCGTTTGAGTAAACCACTACTCTCTCACTACTGCATTTGGTTCGAAGTCAAGATTATATCCGTTATTTTATTTTGTTAATATTTTTATTTTAATTTAATATCAAAATTTCTTCAATCTACCATTCTCAGCTCAACCCATTCCTAAGCATCCCATAAATTCAAAGTTAGTTTAGATTAACGTAGGTTCACTTACTAACTAAAGAGAACAAATCTAAAGCTTTTAACAAAGCCCCCCTGTGGAGATGACATCGATTCTTATCAAGTAAAACTACGACCACCCCTTGCACTTGAAAGGTAGAACCTGAACACATTTCAGGATTAGTCAGTTGTCTATTTGATGTCTTGGATATGTTTGTACAATTTGATGGTGTTTCGCCTTGATCTGGGATTTCAGCTTGACTTTTCACTTTTCTAAGAGTATAATCATCATTTTGCTAATTGTTCGCTCTTTGTTGAATTCTGGTACTTTGGCATATCCTACAATTAAGGGAACTTAATCAGTTGAGCACCATTCAATTAAAAATATTAAATAGTGTAATGTTTAAGTAAGGGGCAAAATTGGGGTTCTTCACTCAGGGACCCACATAAATATGATAAAAAAAAACAATAAATTATTTTTCCTCATTTTCTATAAAAATCCACAAATCTTTTTATCTATCGAACAATATTTTTTAATAAAAAAATTACACATATAATTTGATCATTGGCAAAATTTGCGCTTCCAATTTTCGGTGAAATAGGTATCTTTTTAGATTATAGTTGTTTAGTTTTTTTATTGAAAATATTTAACCACCCTATTATGAAATTCTAGTTTTGCCCCTGGCAATAAAGTACATTACAAGAAAAGCAGTTACACCAACATTTATGTGGTGACGTTTATTTAAAATGTTAATAAAAGCTATGATTTACAACATTTGTATAATAACACCGTAAATTTAAGTATTTGATTAAAAAGTCTTAAAAATTATGACATCTATATATAAATGTCATTATTTAAGTATGTTGCACATGTCATTAATTTATGACATTTAACATTTTTAATTTAAGAAAATATTTTTTTGAATATTCCTTTTTCACTTTAAAAACATTTTTTTGAAAGTCTCTTTTTTTTAAACAATATTTTATCTAAATGTCATTTTTTTCACTTTAATTACAAATTATTTACTCAAATGCCATTTAAAACTGATTATACCACTACATTTTTTTATCTTTTCTAAAT
Organism: Sideroxylon spinosum; assembly: GCA_003260245.2. NCBI lineage: Eukaryota > Viridiplantae > Streptophyta > Magnoliopsida > Ericales > Sapotaceae > Sideroxylon > Sideroxylon spinosum. The sequence continues at coordinate 12,931,565 of QLOD02000030.1, read as the reverse complement.
GTCATTTAATTATATACTATTTATTTAAATGCCATTTAAAACTCATTATACCTGTACATTTTTTTTTATCTTTTCTAGATGTCATTTAATTATTAATTATATACGTAAATGCCACTCAAAGCCAATTATCTAATATTTTAAAAGTGTTTCAATAATTTTTTATTTTAAATTTATTTGATAATTTACGTAAAAAAAAAGCCACACACTATGTGTATACGCCTACATCTAGTAGCATATAAATGTTCTAAGCTTATTGTTTTCCGGGTCAAGTCGGTCTCAAAAAAGTGATATCCCCTTATGGGTTGGTTAACCCACTTGGTTACACAAACATTTATTTCGTGGCATGTATTTAAAATGTTATAAAATTTATTTTTACAATATTTTTATAATGACGTCATAATTTTAAAGGCACTTAATTAAAGAGTTTTTATATTTGTGGCGGTTGTATATAAATGTCATTATTTATCAATATTTTCATCCGCATGTTATGAATCTTATGACATCATAGTAAAAGTCATTTTCTTAATTTTAAAAAGATAAATTTTTTACTAAATATACCTTTTTCACTTTAAAAAGATATTTTCTCTGAATGTTTTTTTTTTCACTTAAATTTTTTTTTTCTGGATTTCCTCTTTTTTTTAACTTTCACAAAATATTTTTTATGGATGTCATTTCTTTCACTCAAATTTTTTTTCTAAATGTTCTTTTTTTTCATTTTAAAACAAATATTTTTTCTGAATGTCATTTTTTCACTTACAGAAATGTTTTTTTTTTCCTCATTATAACTAAAGTTTGTAATGGTTATATACTATTCTTAAAAGAACAACTAGGTCCTATTTAATAGGATTCAAAAATCAAAAAAGAAAAAAAAAATAAAGATACGAGAGGAAGAAAAAGGGCCAAATGAAAGGAAAATAAAAAAATTAGAAAAGTAACATATACGTAATATTCGACATCTAAAAAGTACCACATATTTTAAAATCCTGAGGGTACTAGATTCTATTGGAACTCCAAGGTTGAATATGCTCAAGCAGAAAGAATATTAAGATGGGTGACCCCTTGGAAAGTAATCGTCCTGCACTTAACCAAGTCCAAAGCGGAAAATATTGTATTATATATGGGGATGCGGGTCGTCATAGTATGTACATGAAAATATGATAACGTTTAAATAAATGTCAAAATATTATAAAAGTAACCAACATTTATACCAAAATGACATAAATAATATTAGATTTACAACTATGTTTGTCATAAATGTTGTCACGTCCTGAGATCCACAACCTGAGAATGTAGGGACAAACCCACAAAACAACCACAATAAATCATATATAAAACACTAATATAGCGGAAGCAATTTATGTTAATATAGTACTCAACATTTGAATACTCCAATGGTCTAATTCTTTCCACAAGAGGGTTACAAAACATCATGCCATAAATCAGGCCTAAAATCAATTTCCAGGATAAAATACATAGAATGAAAGTAAAACAAAATCATGACTAGCTACTCTATCTCACAGGTTCGTCACGAGCATCTACCCCTGCAAAGTCAACTGTAAGGGTTAAACACTAAACCACGTGTGGTTAGAGATAAGCAGATAAGAATATGTTTCTTAATCATGCAGGCATTTAACACTTAATCATTATCAACTTCACATTAATATCACTTTATTCACATTATATTATATTATTCTAAATTAAACAGTTACATGGCCATAATCCTATAGTCTTATGCTAAAATAAAATCCATCATCTTATTCACATCTCAGTATATATATGAATACCATACTATGAGTCAAGTACTTTACAAAGTTAATCTATGGCAACAGAACTAAATATAAAATAAATTCCTAAGCCTAAGTTGTGGGGTACAACTAGTCCCAAAGTCCTAGATATACTCATCAAATCCCTAGGCCTAGGTCGTGCGATAGAACTAGTCCCATAATCCCAGATGTACTCATCAAATTCCTCAGTCGTGGAGTACAATTGGTCTCGTGATCCTAAATGTACTTATAGCCCTAGTCCTGCAATCTCTATATATCTTATCTTGACTTTGCAGACAAATCGTTCCCATAGGTCTGGTACTAATATACATTAGTGTAAGTCGTATATAAAATTTTTTAAGTTTCCAGCCTAGTGGTTATGCTAAACTACCTTATACAGGTTTTGGGAATCTTGACCCTTAGACTCTATTTACTTTATAAGTCTTATGAAATATAATGTTCATTTAGGTCTAAGTTTCATGTTGCCCCTCCATAAATATTATTCTCGTTACAAAAACTATCAAATTAAATTTCATGCAACCATATTCAAAATAATGTACAACTAATTTGATAAGTAAAATTTAAAATCAAACATGTCTTGACAAAAATAGATTTTGGACATAAATTTTTATAAAAACAAAATTTAGAATTTATTCATGTAGCCAATCAATACAGGTTTTAGGAAAACCAAATGGGTTTTTTGTATCTATGACCACATAAAACAGTCCATTTTCACCATTTCTATAAAATTCGTTTTCTATCCAAAAAGGGCAAAAATTTCATAGAAGACTCATTCATATGTCTAGCTTAACATGTAAAAATTTCAAAAATCAACTTGACTTCTATGTATACTTTTTATACCAAAAACCGGACTAGTATTAGTGCAGTAATGCAAACCAAACAGTCAATTTTCACTATTTTTATAAAATTCATTTTTATTCTAAAACTTATGCAAATCTTACTGTTGATTCTTTAACATGTATAGTTTCATGTGAAAAAATTTAAAGATTTAAATTAGCTTATATGTGTACCTTTTATACTAAAAACTGGACTGGTTTTGGTGCAGTAATTTAAACCAAATTGTTCATTTTTATAATTTTTATAAAACTCATTTTGACCAAAAAAGATTATAAAATTTTTATTGGATACTATTTTAGATATATACTATTACATGTAAAAATATCCGAAATTAATTCAACCTCTAAGTATGAGTTTTATATAAAAATAACATATTGATTCCAACGTAGAAATCCCAACCATCAAGCTTGGTTATGTTTATAAAATACCTTTTAACTCTAAATATATGAAAATTTTACTAGATAATACTTTACATGTCTAGTTATGTGAGGAAAAAATCAAAAATTAATTCAACCTCTAAGTAAAATTTTCATATAAAAATAACATACTACTTCTAGAATAAAAATTTCAAAATTTCACATAACTAAAATCAATACATAGATCAAGCTTCCAACTCATGCATATATATATAATCAAACACAATTTATTTACAAAGACGCGAAGGAAACATAAACTTATATACTAAATTCTAGTTACATCGTTATATACTTAGATAAGTGGTGTATAAAGTGTAAAACACCAGCTTAAGTTGGTTCTTCTTCTAAAAAATCTGACGACCTCACTCTAAGCTACTCATAAAAATAAAATAGATACGTTCCGTAAAAGACCGTATGAGGATCTCCTCTTATTTTTCCTTACACAGTTTTACAAGAACAAACCCAATAGCTATATGTGAATATCCGTCTCTCTTTAAATTAGATTTTTGTTTGGGTGAAAACCAGAAGCTATTTGTGGAGGGGGTTTTTATAAACCTACACAAACTTCCCACACAAGCTTCACTCTTTGGCCTCCCCCACATAGTCATAAATTCTACCACCCATTCAACTAATAAGAAGAGGCACCTCCTTTCTCAACCAATAGAGATATAAGCAACTGACTGCACTCAATTTGTGTGCGTTTGTTCTCCCAAGTATAAGAGGTGCTCGTACTTTAATTTAGGTGAGTCCTAGGTCATCTCCACAAGGAGCAAGTGCGTGACTAATTTTGGAAAAACTCATTTTGTAAACACTTGCAATGAAAAATAACAAACAAAAAAAGTAAATCAATCTTTTGGGGTTTTCAAAATTGGGTTTGAACTAACATTTAAACATAAAATTTAACTTAACTTTAAAAACACTATTGAAAAGACAATTCAGTTTTTGTGAATTACTTTTAGATAAAAACGTTTGGTTTTAACCTATTCCTGTAATGAATTAGAAGACATAGATTCGAATATGTGTGTAACTCAACCTATCACCTACGCATGTAGTGTTAGGTTGGAAGATTTAACTTAAAAACCTTTTTCATAAAACAAATGTTGAACTAGGGTTTTAAAGTCAAGTTCAAAGTCACAGGGACATTGAATCGGAAACTCGGTGTATAAGAGGATCAACTTGAAACCAAGAAACCGACTATAACACGGGTGATTCGTTTTCTACGATTAAACCTAGATTCAACGAGTTTTACGATTGAATCAAAAATATAATACTTTAAAAACGCATACTATTCGAATCTATCTACTCCTTTTACATTACATTTGTAGGTTAAAACCAAGATAAATTTAGCCTAGCATATTAGAATCATAAAGAAAACTATACGAAAAAGAATGAACATCCATTCTAAAGTTAAAATAGAAAAGAAGTGAAGATGAAGTATAAGGTTATAAAACACTTACGAAGCAAGTACAAGAAGAAAGAATGGAAACGAAATACTTTCAATTGAAATCAGTGCAAAAGAAGTCACTTACACATAAACCCTAGGTAAGAGAATAGGAAAAATCATTACGTAATGAAACCCTACGGCTGAAATGTAATGTGAAGCTCCAAAGAAAAGAACTTTAAATCATAAACCCTAACTCTAACCCTATTGAAATAACTTAATGTCAAAAGCTCTCGAAATACTGTGATGTGAAAGGTCCCCCAAAAGGTCAAAACATTGGCCTATTTATAGGCTTACAACAATTAGGGGTAAAAAAAGTAATTTTACATCTTTAAATAATATCAAAAATCTACTGGACAAAGTCCACGGGTGCTCGACAACTTATTGATGTGTGCCCAAGGTATCTGCACACCCAGGTGTTCAATAGAAGTCCTGAAAGATGAGCAGAGGAAGCAGCTCTCAGCGGACGCCCAACAACAAACACAGTCGGGTGCCCAAGCCACTGGTGCTTCAAAAAGGTCGGGCGGCCAAGCCTCTCGTGCACCCAATAGAATGATCCTCGTGCGCAGCAAGTCCTCTCACTTCTCTACTGATTTACTTCTTTAAGCTTCCAAATTGCCTTTTCTTTCAGTGTTTTCCTTCTATATCCCGACGGAACACGCAAAAACAATCAAAACCGATAAGAAATGAATTTTACTTGATAAAATGTTTAAAAGAGATTGTGAAATATGATTAATACCTACAATGATTACGAGCAATCACACCCCCCAAACCAAGACATTGCTAGTCCCTAGGAATGGAAAGAATTATGACCAAGGAAAAAGAATGAACATCTACCAAGTAAATTCATATTATTCGAATAAAAAGAAAACCAACACTTCTAACTAAAGAGGAGGCCCATTTTTGTAAGAGACACATAGCCATACTTAGCGCGTGAGATAAGCCCTTTAATAGGTTCCCCCTGGTGGACGAGTAAGGTCTCACGAGGGTTTGGAATGATGCTACCCACAAACATCTATGGCATGGTCTCACAATATCAAAAGGTGATTAAGATCAAAAATGACTCAAGATCAAGCTTAACAAGTCATAAAACCCAAATATCAGGTGCAATTCCCAAGTACTAAGCATAAATGCATAGGCTATCAAGAAGCAAGAGCACATGTGCAAAATTGTTTCATCCATTCAACAAGGTTGCAAGAGCATAAAAGGAGTTAGGTTTTGACTTCAAATGCTCACAAAGTACCACTTATAAAAAGAAGTTCACTCATCAAGGGTTCACACATCTTAGCATATGATACTATTTTAGTTACACATAACCGCACAAATAAGTAAGTGAGCTAAATTGAAGTCCAAAGTAGACAACTCATCATCATGTTCCAATGCATGTGCAAGAGGTCACACCACACAAATTACACGAGACCACTACATATACCATACAAAAGTTGCTTGCTTAGAATGCATTAGGTCTTTATTTCGGTTATAACTTGGCCATGGGTTATGGTTAACAATGAAAGATATGGAAATCAAAGCAAAAGTCTTGGAATAGGAATGTTCAAGTGCTCACAAGTCCTAATTTACCCAATTCCTTTTTATAAGCCAACCAACAATACGAAGCTTATTCAAAAACTCACAAACTACTCATGGGATCTTTTCAAATACGACAATGGAATGCGCAAGTCCCAGAATTCCACTAGCAAAAAGAAATGAGAAATACTATTTACTTATTCTTTTTTTTTTTTATAAATTGAAGTACACATCAACTGAATTTTCTACCCCAAATTTCCTCTTAATATGCTCTTAGAAGTTTCCATTCCGAACCCAAGCTCACATCATTGACATTGAGGCACTTTCACAACGCAAGACATGTGAGGGTGAGGCTTAAAGTGTGTGAATGGGCTTAAGAGATAATATATGAGTTGTAAACCAAGAAAGATAAATATATCACACACTTTATTGAAAGGCTTCAAGTTGGTTCCTAAGATAATTGATAATCAAGAAAGGATAATGAGGCCCAAAATAGCAAAGAGGGCCTAGCATCACATTCTAAGCTCACTACAACTCATATTATGCTGAGCGAAATTCATGCACGTGTATGTGATGCAATTAGTGCATTGAAACCCAAAGTGAAAAACAAAAGAACTGTAATTATGTGCAACCCCTCAAGAAAAGAATAATAGGCTTAAAAGGTCACCATTAAGGGGTATAAATCTTAACCTAGTCCAAGAATGCTCAATTAACGAATGTTAAAAACAAAATCTACTCCTAAGCGCATAAGCTTTTCTCGATGATCGTAAAAAATGCACAAGGTCATGACACATTCAACTTGAACTAAGTTCCCTGTTAAAGCTTAAGCAAGATTCATTCATCACTTTCTTGCTTAATTCTATGATCAACCAAACTAAAAAGGGTCGACATACGAGAATAAAAATGCTGACTTATGCATTCCCTCTCATGATATTCAAAATTTTTTTCTAAAAATTTTGATAGTTTTAGCATAAATAAGGGTCATCATGCGAATGCTACCCTCAAACTAAACTAAATATTATCCTTAATGTGAGAACCATGAAAATAGGTGGGCCCATAGTGTGCAAAGTGAACATGATGATCATGAGCATTAAGATTAATTAAAATATAACATAGAAGTCAAGCATGCACCCATTATTTAAGCCTCTTAAGGCATCACCCAATATACCCCCCAACCTAGAGCCTACAACACTCCCAATAGCAACGTATATATATGAAATACCAAATAAGGAAATGCAAGACTAAATAAAAAGGAGAGGAAGCATATTACCTTTTGTGCTTCCTTATTTGAAGAAAATAAAAGCAACTAAGTGAGAGAAAAGGTTAGATAGAAAAAAAAAGAAATAAATGAAAATAAGACAAAAGAAAAATTATTACAAAAGAGAAAATAAAAATAAATAAAAAAAATGAAACAGGAAATTAAAGCTTAACCGATGCTGTATTACGATAACATCAATAGGTCAATTACATAAGGATAACAAAGTTCAAAGTATATAGCTGGGTTCAAAATAACAACATCATAAAAAAAACAAAAATTTTAGGTCTAAAATACATGTCAAAGTAGAAACCTAGACCTAAACTGCCAAAACATAACCTAAGGTAGCTAAATAAGGCCAGAAGCTTAAGTCTCAGTAGGAGGATCATGGTCAACCTTCGGTGGAGGTGCCTATGGTGGTGGCAGCCTAACAGCAGCAAGAATGGACTCTAAAAGTCCACGCTGCACATGCTGCTCAGCTTGCATGGCGTCCATCTATGCATCCAATGCCTGTAGAGCAGAACAGATAATGGGTACTATAGGAGAATGTGTAGGACATGTGGTAGTGGAAGATTAGTAGCAGAAGGAAGCTGATGCTGAGACTAAGCCACACTCTTAGCACTAGCCGAGCTGGAAAGCATTGCCAATGGTTGAACAGTCTTAAAGTTATCATCAATCTAAACTCTACGCCTTTCCATAATCTTCATGAGCAATCCAGCAAATATTCAACTTTTGGTAACACGCGTCATTGTAGTCAGTATGAGAGAGGCTAGATCAATAGAAACTCTCGTGGTCATAGCATACATCAATCATGCTCTATCAGGACTGCCAAAATCATCATTAGAAATGGGTAATAACTGTGAACAAATAAGCTCGTGGAGGACTTTAAATTCGAAGCTTAACTTATTTTTAGGAGACTGGCACCGAACTTCTTATGAATGTGTCTCTCACTTAGATAAAGTTTTGGCTAAAACCTGGAGTGAAGGTTCATGGTCAGTAGGATATGGATACTTTGGCTTTCTCACTTATTGTATATCCAGAATAACCCAAATACTACATTTATGAACTGCAAGCTATCGTCCTCCAACCATAGAACAAATAAACACCTTGCCAAACTCCTCATCTTGCTCGAAAGTGGCATTGGTATAAAACTCCCAAATGAGGGTAGGATCGATAGTGGTGCAAAATGATATAACAGTGGACCGCCCTTGTGTAAACATCATAGTCTTAAAATCTGTGGGTTCCTTACTAAAGCGATTCAAATTAATTCCCCTCTCACAAAGGATAGCTCATTTACTCTAATATGAATCAAATGAATCTTGAGCATCCTTGCTAATGAACCGATGAGGGTCATAATCAAGCTCCTCTTCCTCATGCTCATTATTCTCATCTACATCCCCTTCCTCCTCCTCTTCATTTACTTCCTTCTCAAGTTCATCATTGTTGTCCCAAATAGCAACACTAGAGCGGGTGAATAGGGTTGCTTAAAAAAATTTTAAATAAAATTTCAATCCTTAAAGCAAATATATCAAGATTCAAAAAGATAATAAAAAAAATGGAATGGACTTAAAAAAATATTAAATATTTGTAGATGAAAGTGAGTGCTAGTGTTCGTAATAAATATAAAGAGAAGGGAAGAGAAGCAAACACAATCAATTTATAGTGGTTCGGCTTCAATGTTGCCCACGTCCACTCCCTCAAGGTCTTCCTTGAGATTTCTC
>QLOD02000030.1:12861620-12880484 GCA_003260245.2 Sideroxylon spinosum | reverse complement strand
TAGTATAGGCTTGAAGGTGTTCAGAACCATAGGTTTTTTAAATAATGATCCTATACTTGAGAGTACTTAAATTAGTACGGGCTTGAAGGTGTTCAGAAACATAGGTTTTTAAATAATGATCCTATACTTGAGAGTTTATTTTTAAATGAGTCATACGATATTTATTAACGTATATAATAACACATATACTATTTTTTATTCATTAAGTATTAAGCACTATATATATAAAACAATATGTTTTGATATCTTTACTATTATATAAAAGTTTGAATCTATGAAAAGCTTTTTTTAGGCACTTATACCATTCGACTTTCAATTAAATCCGATTGTATCCCTATGTCTCAAAAATCACATTTTTTCTTTCATCCTTCCTAATTGATGGTGAGAGTTCTCAATCAATGGTAAAACTTTTCATATTCATAACTGTAATTCATATTCAATGGTTAGACTTCTAATCAATATATCAATATATATACTATATATCTTTATCTTTACAAGCATATAAAGATTTCATACATCAGTAGCTTACATCCCTTATTTCCAAAACTCTCATATGTAAATGGTATTTAATATTTCCATTAATTACTTCCTTCCACCTTTTTCAATTTTTCATATTTTTACCTTCCTTATATTTCACACACTAGAGAAAAAAAAAAAAAAAAAGAAAAAAAAAAAGGAAGAAAGTGTCCATATGGTTGTTTCTATTTCTCTCTCCCTTCCCTCTATGTATGCGTGCATATTTATATACCTTATTTAATTATTTGAATTTGTCTTTTGTTCTTGGAGATATATTTTGATAATATACTACTTACATGGCATCTTGAATTTTCAAAATTTGCAAGACTTTGTTCTTGCTTTTATCTGTCTTTTGCTATGATTGGATTAATTGTTAGTGTTTCGGTATTCCAGTGTTTTTTGAGCTATTAGTGTTCTCTAAAATGGTTTTGCTTCCAATATTAACTTTCAGGTACCAAATCTGTTCTTTTCTTATAAGATTCCTTTGCTCTCCTCTTTTTATCCATGTATTATTGTTAGAAAAATTATGAAACAAATTTTGAACGCAAAATAAAAAATTAAAACTGAAGAAGCAGTGACTGTGGAAAATTATATTAAAACTTACTAATTGAGTATCACTATGAAACTTTTACGTATTAATTATATTAAAAGTTATTAATTGAGCATCACTATGAAACCATTACTAAAAATTATAATAAAATTAATTTATTAATAAATATTAATATTATCATTCTAATATATTATATAATTTATAATTTATATTAGTTATATTAAATAATATTCATTAAGCATAACTATTAGAGGATGAAATTCTTCCCTCATTTTTGTTACCATGAACCATTAAAATATCATTAAACATCACTATGAATTTATATTTATTCATTTTAATTGTTAAAACATAAACAATTGCACAAATTAGTTATGGTGTGAATTTGGAAAAAAAAAAATCATCTAACTTATATAATGTTAACATATATATAAAACTCTAATATATTATATTTATTATTGTGTTGGTCCAGTTCCATATCCTTGAGCATTTAGAAAAGATGACGGTTTTGTTCTTTTTTTTTTTTGGGTTTTGCTTTTTTTTTTTTTTTAACCTCATATTGTCAAAACGAATAATGAAATCTTCTTTGTCAATGCAACAGAAAGGTAAACAAACATGGTTGCTTGGAATTGGGTTGATGTGTTTTAGACAAGTGGGAAGATTTTGATTAAGGTGTTTGTATACTGTCAGCCACATTATTATCCTATTCGATTTTTTAGTTTTAACTTTTATCTATAATTATTTTTGTTAGTTCTTTGGGGATGAAACTTCCACAAAATTATCATATTGAGGACAATTCTTTGCTTTTGTTTGATGTTTGCTTCGATTGCTAAGGCTTGGCTGGACAAAGGTTTCCGATGTTCAACAGTGCAGAAATTTAGCAACGTTAAAAAATTCTGATGAATTGAATGACTTGGGCAACTAATGCCTTGCTTGATATTGCATGGTAACAAACTCGGCATTCGGAAGTTATTCGGTGGAGTGAAAAATTCATAATTAAAGATTTATTCAGAATAGTTCAAAAAAACATATCAAAAATCTAGGTTTGACGTCCAAATTCGTTAAAGAAATTAGGAATAATTTGGAAATAATTCAGTAAAATATATATCATAATTTTGCTATGGCCAGAATATTTTTTATCAAGTAATAATTTCTTTATTATATTTGTAACTGTAATGACATAGATAAAAAAAAATATTATTCATTTAATTATTTGTACAAATAATGAGCCAAAAAAAATAACCTGTAATTTTTTATATCTGTGTTTGTTATTAAACATGTGCAAATATAGATGACTACTTTATGTATATTTAAAAGTATTATAAAATTATTTATACTATGTACATAAGTATATTTATTTATATATTTATATAATATGTGTAATTGTAGAAGTCCATAATGATCTAATGTATTTTATTTAATAAATTTGGGTTATGAAGGCACAAATTGATTTAACAAACAAATATAGTTGCAAATAAATTGTATAATGTTAATATTTTGTTTGCTTGTTCCCTTATTCAATGATTTGAACGTATCTAAAACAACCATATATGTGTTATATTATATCATTATTTATTTGTAAATTGTTAATAAATAAAAAGTAAATCTATATTCTAATTATATATATCATATTTATTGTTATTTTAATTAAAGTGAAAAAAAATCAAGAATATTGCTGTTGATGAAAAACCTTGAATGTTTTGAGGCACCACCTAGATTTCAATGTCACGGCTAATTTTTTTTATTAGTTTCTAATTATTAGTTACTAATGTATTTAAATTATTAGGTAATTTCGGATTCCAACTCTGTATGCGAGTTGCAACAGAGGAGGTTTAAAGTAATGAGAGATTGGGCAATGTCACGAGTTTCGGGAACTTATCGCAAAATTTATAATTATCAAACAATTATCGCGATATTTTTATTTTCTCACTATTTAATTAGGATTTTAAAATTTTTATAAAAAAAAAAAAAAACTTACGAATATGTCAAGAAAAACTGAAAATCTCGCCTAGTATTGTTATTATGCTTAATAATGAAATTCTTTATATAAATTTGCAATGTCAAAATTTATTGATCCCGTGAGCATATTTAGGCATTTTTCAACTAGAATATCTTATATAAATTCTTGATTTGTATGTTATTGTTTTAATTACTTATTAGTAATCACTTTTTTTTTTTTTCCCCCTTTAACACAACTGCCTTTATTATAAATCAATGAATATGTGAACTGGAAAATAAGGCTACCTGCTATATCATCTTGGATCCGTGTTAACTTAGGACCTTCCAAAGAAATAAAATATGTAAAACAGATTTGTTTCTAAAATTTGACAACATACTGAGATACAATAACCAAGATAGTAACTTTCCCGAGAGAAGAAAAAGGAAAGCCAAGGAAGAAAAAAAAAAAAAAGAAAAGAAAAAAAAGAAACAACCTTGGAGATTGGACATGTTATTAGTCTCCAATCTGTAGCGATATCTGCTCGGGAGGAGGAGGATGATGAAGAGGAGAGGTCGATGCTTTGAAGAGAGGATACAAGAGTAACATAAGAGTCATTATTGACACATTTCAATCCAATTGAATAGTTAAAATAGTACAACAGATGTGTGTGTAAAGTTTAACATAATATCAAGGTATACACAATTAGCAAAACTAGAAATTGAATCAAATAAGTTCGCGTCGATGACTTACTCCTATCAAATTCAATGCATCAGCAGAGACCCAATATAGATACAATCACCGACTTCTTGTCAAACTAAAGAACCATCACAATAGTTACTGGGAAACAAAACATGCAACGTAAGTTACAATCATAAATTTTAAGATAAAATACATAAATATATTAAACGATCACCCCTCGGCAAATCAATTGTTTTTATTGCATGCATGGTTTTATTACATTTATCTTAAAGTAATGAATAAAAAAGTCATCCAAAATTAACAGTAATTAATTTTTATTTTATAAAATATTTAATATTATTAATTTTATTAGTTGAATTTAATGAAATATATTTCACATTAACTAATTTAATAAAACATTTTTATATTATTTTAATTAATTATATTATATTGTTTTATTTGAATTACATTATTTATTAAAAATAAGTTAATATGTAATTTAATTAATTAGATTATTTATTAAAAATAATTTCAATTGAATAAAATATTCAAATAAAATAATTCATTTTAATATAATATAACAAAAATAGATAAGTGTTAAAATTGAAAAAAGTTTTTGTAATAGAAGAAAAATAGAACGAATACAAATTTTTTATTTACATTTTTTATTTAAGTTTTTACTTTTTGAAAATAAAAAATAAAAACAAATTTAATAAACACGAACAGAAAAATTGGAATGGATTGGAAAATGATTTTGCCAAGGATGCCATTCTTGGGATTTTTCACTAGCTAAAGGGTGTCGCTGGGTGGAGGAGAAGGAGGATGGATATGATGAGATTTTAAAGGGATGTTTTGTTGTAAAAAATTTAATAAAAAAAATAAAAATATATAAATTTGATATAGAATAATATATGATAAAATTTAATTAAAAAAATATAAATTTTTTATAATCTTCTGATTTTTTTTAATTAGTCAAACAGTCTTAAGTGCATGGAGGGGTTCATTTGATAGCAGGGGAGAACATGAATGTGGATTGTTGAATGACGAACTCAAGACACGCAGATTGGCTGTCGTCGTAGCTGGGTTAATGTTATGGCATTTCGAAGTCAATGTAAACCGGAAAGAATACAACTTGAGCAGGCACGTTCGTTCACAGCCATGTGTAAGTATGAACGGGAAGACTAATCTTAGCCACACATTTGCTTTTAACAATGGGAAACAATTGAAAAAATCTTCGATACTTCTGTCCTACTCCTTTACGATGACTGAAGACCGAAATTTGCGCATTAGTCAATGACGACTATTCTTTAGCAGGAATCATGTGCATAGCATGACAGTGTCTAAAGTGTTTTCCCTTTTTTTTTTTTTTTTTCTTTGTTGGGTAAGAACACAAGGTGAAGATATTTATAATTTTAAAACAATTAAGGTGTGTACCTAAATATATTTTATTAAATAGTATAATTAAATTAAATAATTTAATTTAGTATTTAATTTAAAATAATTGATTTAACTAATATTAAATATATTTTATTAAATTATTCTTAATAAATATCATAGTTAAATTAAATTAATTTAATGATTAATTTAATTTAATTCATTTATTTTAAAAAAATATTTTATTAAATTATTTTTAATAAATATCGTAATTAAACTATCTAAATATTATGAAACATATTTTATTCAATTATTTTTACTAGGTAATATAATTAAATTATAATTAATATATTTTACTATTTATTGGGTTAAATGATAAAATATTTATATTTTATTCAATTGTTTTTAATAAATAACATAATTAAATTAATACAAAATATATTTATTAAATTCAATTAATTTTTAAGAAACTAATAAGATTAAATATGTTTATGCAAAAGAAAAATTAATAATTGCAAACAAAATTGTGTTTTTAAACATAGTTTTAGTTTTCATTTTAAAAAAAAAAAAGCTGACAACAGGACATAAAAAACAAAACATATAAACATGTAAATGTAGATAAAAAAACAACAGTGGAACCAAACGACCTTTAACACCGAACAGTTGTAAATAGTGAATAATTACAAACTTTTATGTTAGATCTATGCTTAGGCTACATTTGGAGTCCCAAAATAAACCAAAAAAGCCAGAAGTGTAACTTCTGGGGTTTGGAGTGTAAAAAGTTGTTTTGAAATGATGGTTAGATATTGTGAATGATTTGATATAAAATTGTTAAAAATTATATAAAGTAACACATGACATAATTTTAGTGGAGAATCTTGAAAATTTTTGGAGTTTTGTGAAACTTTTTGGTACAAATGCCAATACAATTTTTAAAAAAATTCTGACAAAAACGTTGTAACGCCCTATTTTGGCCTGTTCTAACGGATTTTGAAAATTTCTCAGAAGAAGTTCAAATTTTTGGAGTTTAACTTTTGGAATTTTTTAAACTTTTTTTGAGTTTTTTTAGGACTCCAAACGAGCCCTTAATATTTATGACAATTTGTATTTCAAAATTGTGTTAGGGTTTGGAGCACCAACCAACTTCAAAAAATTTGAGAAGTTTCAAAATTTTCAAACTTCAAAAAGTTTCAACATTCTTAAAACCATTGTTAAAACATGTTGAAATAAGTCATTTTAACGCGTTGTAATTGATTTTTGTCAGAATTTAAAAAAATGTGTATTGATATTTATATCAAAAAATTCTACAAAACTCTAACAATTTTCAAAATCCTCTACCAAAATTTATCACGTGTTACTTTATACATTTTTTTAATAATTTTATATCAAATCAAACACAAACATTCAATCATCATTTTAAAATAATTTTTTACACTTTAAATTTCAAAAAAAGTTCAATTTTTTGATGTGTGTATATATATATATATATTTCGGTTTTTTTCACGCCCCACATGCGTGTTAGAATTAGCCCTCTTGGCCATTAGTTTCTTGGTTCAAAACTTGAAGAATAAGATCAAAACACCACCTATGTTGAAGTTGAAAAGCCTAAACCTAGACATTGGTAGACAATGCTCATTTGCCGTGCATGGAGGGACTTCGCCCCCCGGGGGAACCTGAGATTAGCCGTGTGATATTATGATTCTAAATCATTTAATTAAAATTAAATGAATTATAATAAAAAATAAATTTAAAAAAATTTAAATTCTCATTTAAAATTTTAAAATTTATGTTTATTATGAACCATTTATTTTAATTAGATAATTCATAATTTTAATATCACATGATTGATTTTAGGATGATAGTAATTTATCCTCATTGTGTAAGATTGACGGTTATTAAAATTGTAATCTTTATATTCTTACAAAAATTCATCCAACAATTGAAATAAAAACACGTTGATTCGTTAAATAAATTTTATAAGAATTTAAAGTGTGAAAACACAACTTTAAATTCTAAAATTGTGTTTTAACCTCAAGATTCCCTCGTCCCACTTTGCATGGAGAGCCTAAACCAAGACTAGACTTTGGGTGGACGTCGATATTACCTCTTCTGCCGTGTTGCATGAAAAGCCTGAGCCTAGACTTGACTTTGGGGACATTGCTATCAATGCTATCACCTCAAGGAAGGGAAGAAAACCATGACTAATTAATGCTACCAATAATTAACTTGACTTTCAGCGTCTTTGGTTTCACACCAATTAAATGATTCACAATCATAACAAATTTAAAAAAAATTTTAAACGCTCATTTAAAATTTTAAAATTTATTTTTATTGTTAACAATTTATTTTAATCGAACAATTCATAATCTTAATATTACATGATTGATTGACCTCAAGGCTATAGTAATTTTTCCATATTATATAAGATTGACCGTTATTAAAATTGTATTTATAATCTTTATATTCTTACAAAATTTCATTCAATTATTAAAATTAAAACATGTTCATTCAATAAATAAATTTTTGTAAGGATTTAAAGTGTGAAATCACAACTTTAAATTCTAAAATTGTGTTTTAACCTCAAGATTCCCTCGTCCCACTTTGCATGGAGAGCCTAAACCAAGACTTGACTTTGGGTGGACATTGTTATTACCTCTTCTGCCGTGTTGCATGAAAAGCCTGAGCCTAGACTTGACTTCGGGTTCATTGCTATCAGTGCCATCACCTCAAGGAAGGGAAGAAAATCGTAACTAATTAGTGCTACAAATAATTACACTTGACTTTCAGGGTCTTTGTTTTCACATCATCTGCCTTTCCTAAACATATAAGTTTTAGGGGCGATTGGATAAAACATATAAGTTTTAGGGACGATTGGATGGTGTTAAAATTTTAAAGGAATAAGTTTTAGAGGGGTATAAGATAAGAAAGGGTATTATTTTTAGAGGATTGGCCCATATTGATGTGATGTTTATAGAGGAGGATAACTTTTGACATGATTTGTAAGTTTTATAAATAAGATGAATGAATGATAAAAAAAGTAATCAAATAACTCTTTTGTCCTTATAATGTCCCAAATTTTGTTATCCATTAAATTAAATATTAAATTACAAACCCAACTTTATTTAATTATTTTTGGACAATTTGAAGTTGTATTATTTACTTCATTAAAAATTTAATTTTTTTTATAAATTTATTTAAAGAAATTTTTTTTTAAATATGTATTTTTGAATGATTGGTTATTATGTAATTTTTTTAATTATATTTATTTTGACTTGTTAGTTTATCTATTATTTTTTTATTAGCATTATATTTATTTTGATCAAATTAATAATACTGTTAACGAGAGCTCAAAACGTCAAAAACAAGAGACTTACAGGGGGATAACTTTTAGCTAGTCCTGGAGGTGTCCAAAAATTATCTCCAAAGGGGGCGAAAGCTAAGGAGGGGCGAAAGCTAAGAGGGGGAAAGAGGGGAGAAAAAATACCATCCAAACCATGATAAAAATGTAGGATCCACACTTAAGAAGGGGTAAAAGATTTTAATCCCTTCTTTTCCTTCATCCAAGCAGGGCCTAAAAGTTGAAACCGAATGAACAGAACTTGCCTTAACTAAAAGCAATTTTAATATTTTCTTTTTTTTGGAGAAAAAAAGCATTGTTAGTTTAACGGGTAATTATATTTTATTTCTTTAGCTTAATGTTAATTTTAGTGCAATAACTTTTTATGGTTAAGTACAACCCTCAATTTTTTTAATTTTGAATCGATTTTAATTTAAAATTATTTTTCGCTTTATAACTGAAACATTTGGTGCCAGACCGTTATAATTGATGAACAACTACGAATTTTATGTTAGATCTATGCTTAATATTCATGAGAATTTATATGTCGAAATTGTGTTAGAATTAGCCCTCTTGGCCGTTAGTTTTATTGGCTCAAAACTTGCAGCATAACATAAGATTTGAAAAAAAAAAAAAAAAAAGATCTGGAAATTCCGGCACAGATTGTGCACAGCGGGACCAGTACCACCGCGCCAGCAGTCTCCATTCTGTTTAGAGCCGTCCCCCTGCCCGTGGACTGGCTTGCTGGAACAGTGCCCCGCACAAACTCCGCATTTGAAAATTATTCGTGGGGATGGTAAATTTGTAAATCGAGTATTATTCGAGATAGTTAAAAAAAAAATATATATATATATAAAGTTTTGATATAACATCCAAATTCATTAAAAAAATATGGAATAATTCAAAAAAACTGGGCAAAATATTTTATTAATTTTGATATAACTATAACATTTTTTATCAAGTAATAATTTTATTTATTACATCTTAATTATAATTACAAAGATAAAGGCTCTGCTTAGAGTAATAAAACTCTGAAAAATGATAAAAAGATTCTGAAAAATGATAAAAAATATTAAAAAATTTTAAAATTTATTTAGTTTTTATTTCATTACACGAATTACAAATTCACAACTTATCTCAGTTAATCTCATTTTATTTCACTTTTTATCACTCCAAACTAATCCAAAAAATGTTAATTAAATAATTATATGCAAAAATAATCAGCTGAAAAAAATAACCTACAATTTTTTTATATTTGTGTTTGTTATTAAACATGTACAACTATAGATTACTATTTTATGTAAATTAAAAAAATATTATAAATATTATTTTTATGATGTGTATAAGTATAGTTGTTTATATATTTAACTACATAACTGTGTAGTTGTAAAGTTTCTTTAATAAATTTGGGTTATAAAGCCACAAATTAATTTAACAAAAAATAACAAACAAATATAGGGTCTGTAGTATTAATATTTTGTTTATGTGATTCTCTTTTTCAATGATTTGAACATAGCTAATTGAATACCAAAAGATATATATATATATATATATATTATCATATATTTATACATAAATTATTAATAATTAAAAGTAATGAATTAGTAAACTTGTATCCTTATGTCAAACCGTTCCAAGTTTGGAAGGCTGTATGAACATCGGTATGATACCTGTCAAAAGGTTTTCGATGCTTGAGTTAGCAAAAGAGAGTTGAGGAAATAATTTTGCAGAGTTTCAGTAAGGAAAATGAGTTGTAGCTGTGTCATTGTGAAATAATGATATATATATATATATATATAAGACCTTACGTGGAATGGTAGACATTAACTATATGTAACAGTACCTACACATTCTCTAATGGAATAATGTCACCTATATTGTAAATCCCAAGATTGATCTCCAGTTAGTTAGCCAATTCGTTACATACATATAATAAGGCTTATAATAGCACTTTTATGGTTGTACGCATAATCCATGGGGCCAGCCACCCTAGTGGAAATAGCGTGACCAGTCATAAGCTAATTAGACAACTGGGGATTGACTGGCAAGTATCCCTACTCGGATGCCCCATTCGGGTACAGAGAGGCCCAACCGGGAACGTCCATACTTAGATGCCCTCAGTCGGAAATGGTCTAACGGATACTGGTTGGACTCACTCGATCGAGTTAATGTTGGGCGAGGTATTCGTTTGTTTAAGGTAATGCGGAATATTCTCATATCAAAAGGGTAAATCTAAATTATAATAATATATATCATATATATATATATATATTATTGTTAGTTAAAGTGAAACAAATAAAGAAGTATTGATATTGATGGATAACGTTAAAAGTTTCAAGGCACCATCTAGATTCTAACGTCGTAACTAAGTTTTTTTTTTTTTATTTAGTTTGTACTTATTAGTTACTAATGTATTTATACTATTAGGTAATTTAAGTTTCTAATAGTATCAGTAAGTTGTCACAAAGAAAGTCTAGAGTGACAGGAGATTCTGCAATTTTGTGAGTTTTGTGAATTTATCGCAAATTTTGTGTCAATTAGAAAATTATCGTGATTTTTTTTATTTTCTTGTAATTTAATTATATTTTTTAAAATTTTTTGTCAAAATCTCGTGAATATATATTAGGAAAGGTTAAAAACCTCGTTGAATATTGTTACTATGTCCTCGGGCGTTGGCCCCCTACCCCCCGGGTCCAGCAATTTGGATTGCTAATTGCTTAGAAGGAAAGTTTACAACTTTAGTTGGGTCAATGTCTCCGTAGAAATATATATATCGTGTTACATGAGATCTTTGTTGGTAAATAATCTAAGAAATTTGATTTTCTAATTATATTGGAATCTTTAGTTCGTCGGATTGGAATATGTTTGCCAAGGAAGCTTCGAGAATTGTTAGGAGTCCTATTTCACTTTCCGTTATATCTCAAAGACAGACTTTATAATTTACGCTATTGTTTTGCTTTTCCACGATTCCATGAACATGGAGTGGGTTCATTATGTGCGGCACCCCTTTCATACCAAATCGAGAAAACGTCGTAATGAAGTGTTCGTTCAAAAAATAACTCGCAATGAGAAGCATGACACCTATGTGAAATGATGAAGCGGTGTTTAGACGACCAATAGTAACCAAAAGTTAGAAAAAATAGGTAATGTCAATTACCTTTTAGTGTTTGGAAGACCAATCAAAAGTTACCAAAATAAATCGCGGTAAAAAGCAAGCTGTTCTAATGGTTTTGACCAAAAATCAATACAAAAAGTTGACAAATGTTAAAAAGGGGAGAAAGTGGATAACTTTTCAGTTCTTTGTAACTCTTTTGTAAGAGTTTGTAAAATTTAAATTTTGAAAAGAAACACACAGAAAACGAAAATGACAAAAGTCGATAAAAATAGATAAATATTTATAATTTTTTTATAACTTTTGGTTGCTTTTGGTCCAACCAAACAGGGCCGAAACGCAGGAAGTCGTTTTCTTTTTCTTTTTCTTTCCTTATTTTTTTCTTATTTTTATTTATTTATTTCATAAAATACAAATTATGGTAAGTAACATAAGATTCATAATGAAAGACCATGAAAAGTCTCCAAGTTATTTCTATCGTAAAAGATAAATTGGCACAAAATTCATGATAACATGTGATGTAGAAGCCCTGACAATGACAGACAGGTCTTGTGCTAATTCTATTGGGCTTGAGGCCTAAACATCCAGCCCACTGAGCTGACAAAAAGTAGAGCAGCCGCAAGAAAGAAAAAAAAAAAGAGGAAAAGAAGAGAGGAAGAAAGAAGAGAACGGCTTGGATATAGTAATTTTCTGCAAGCTCTATCTTCTTTACCTACCGTTGGATTAGCCAAAATTTGGGTCAATACATCCCTCTCTTGTGTTTCTTGAGTTTGTACAGTCGGATCGTTGATTCAAACCTACGACATTAAGCGCAGCATCCCCGAACAACGTTGTTTGGAAGTTCAGAGTTACAGTTTTTCTGGTGTACAGTCTTCGTCTGTTGCCATTATCTCTGTGATTAACTGTTGGATCGGTTTGGTTTTTGGTCTGAATATTCAGAACATCTGGTAGTATAATATGAACGGTTGGATCGTCAATATCGGTTCCCTGTGGTGAGTTCCAGTTGACCAAACAGTGGTGATCAGAAAATAGGGAAACTTGTTGTCTGTCCAGTGCATTCTTTTTCAAAGGGTGAGATATCTGCAATCAACCGTTGGATCAAGCTAACATTTTGACAGAAGGTGTAAAACATATGGTTCTATAATTAGACCGGAGGGATCGTTGATTGGGGATTTCACAGAGAGTTATACAGTCCAGACTCTGCTGCGTTTGTGACTTCTCTCTCTATTTAATTTCATTTCATTATTAAATTGTGATTGTATTCCAAGAATTTAGTTTCTTGATGTTACGGCTGTTATGTATCCCTAAAAGAAGTAAGGGATACCCTGTGTACTCACAATTTGATTGATAGTGAAGTTTTTGTGTGGGCTAAGGCCCCGTGGTTTTTACTCCTTAATTCAGGGAGGTTTTCCATGTTAAAAATTCGATTGTGTCATTGTGCATGTGTGTGGTTATATTACTTGAATTTTTTATTATTGACAGCATATACATTGTGGTTAAATAGTTGTCTCCAATAGAATTCATACACATAGGAGAAATATTTTATTGAATTACTGATTTTCTTCCATCAAAGTGGTATCAGAGCAAGGTTGCTTTTATTGTTTGCTATGTTGAATTAGGGAGACTGGTTTGAATTTGGCCAGAATGATTACATTGAATGGTTCAAATTATCATGTTTGCAAAGGAAAGATGGAGGATCTTCTTTATGTGAAAGACTTTCACTTACCTGTTTTTAGTATAGAGAAACCAGAAAATAAATCCGATGCGGAGTGGACCTTGATTCACCGATAGGTTTTTGGATTTATTAGGCAATGGGTGAATGATAATATTTTGAACCATATCAGTGGAGAAATGCATGCAAGAACTTTGTGGACTAAACTCCAGGAGTTATTTGAAAGAAAAACAGGCAATGATAAACTTTTCTTGATTAAACGGATGATGGACTTGAAATATAAGGATATGGCTCCTTTGACAGATTACTTGAATACATACCAAGGGATTTTAAATCAACTGGCTGGTATGGGTATCAAATTTGATGATGAAGTTCAAGCATTGTGGTTACTTGGTACATTACCGGACTCATGGGAGACATTCATATCGTCATTATTGAACTCCGCCCCAAATGGTGTAATTACGATGGATTTGGTGAAGGAAAATCTTCTGAATGAGGAGATGAGAAGGAAAACCCAGGGATCTACTTCACAATCAGAAGTCTTGATTACAGAAAGAAGGGGGAAGAGTATGAGCAGGGGTCCAAAGAACAAGGGCAAACACAGAAATGACATAGGGAAAGAAAAGAAGCATGAAGATGTCAAAACTGATGATAAAGTTGCCACTACTACTCCTGAAGACTTTCTTATTGTTTATGATGATGATGCCATAAACTTTACATGTCACGAGACCAGTTGGGTGATTGACAGTGGTGCCTCTATTCACGTTACATCTCAAGAGAATTTCTTTATATCATATACACGTGGTGATTTTGGAAATGTAAAGATGGGAAATGATGGTCTTGTCAAGGTTGTTGGCGTTGGAGATGTGTTCTTGGAGACGACAAATGGCACAAGGTTAGTCCTTAAAAATGTGAAGCATATTCCTGATATTCGTGTGAATATTATTTCCACAGAAAAACTTGATGATGAAGGGTATGGCAGCACTTTCGGTGATGGCCAATGGAAGCTCACTAAAGGAGCCATGATTATGGCTCGAGGTAAGAAATACTCTACATTGTACTTGATGCAGGCAAAGCTTTCAAAAAGCAGTATTAATGCACTAAAAGCTGAAGACAAAGTAGAACTATAGCACAAGAGACTTGGACACATCAGTGAGAAAGGTCTAACAGTTTTGAGTAAGAAGAATCTTTTGCCTGACATAAAAAGCCCACCTTTGAAGAAATGTGCTCATTATTTAGCAGGGAAGCAACATTGAGTTAGTTTCCGTAGTTCCCCATCTTTAAGGAAACCAGCTATACTTGATTTGGCACACTCTGATGTTTGTGGCCCTATGAAGACGAGAACACTGGGTGGATCTCTTTACTTTGTAACATTCATAGATGATCACTCAAGAAAAATATGAGTATATACATTGAAGATAAAAGATCAAGTGCTAGATGTGTTCAAGCAGTTTCAAGCTCTAGTTGAGAAAAACAGACTGGTAAGAGGTTGAGATGTATCAGAATAGATATTAGGGGAGAGTATTCTGGTCCTTTTGATGAGTATTGCAGACAACAGGGTATACGGCATCAAAAGACACCTCCCAAGACTCCTCGATTGAATGGTTTAGCTGAGAGGATGAATAGAACATTGGTAGAGAGAGTCAGATGCTTGCTTTCACATGCACGGTTGCCAAAATCTTTTTGGGGTGAGGCTTTGAGTACTGTTGTACATATTCTTAATCTCACACAAGATCGATTCATGGTAAAGGAAATTGTGAACTTACCGTAACCAGATAAGGATGGATAAGCAAACTTGATTAAGAGATCCATGATCGCAAGATAGAGTCGGTCCATGTGTACCATTGTAGCTTGATGTACCAGATATGGTTTAAACTGGTAGGAATGTCTCCTATGATCATTTGTATATTTTTGGTTGTAAGGCATTTGAGCATGTTCCTAAAGATGAAAGGTCAAAGCTTGATGAGAAGACTCGACAATGCATCTTTATTGGTTATGGTTAGGATGACTTTGGATACAAGTTTTATGACCCAGTTGAGAAGAAACTTGTAAGAAGCAGGGATGCTGTGTTTAAGGAGGATGAAACCATACATGATATTGAGAAGACAAAGCAATTAGAGCCATGTCATACTGATGGTTTGATTGACCTGGATTCAGTTCCTTCAACCAGTTTGCCAAAACAAGTTGAAGCTAACATTGAAAGTGACCAGCAAGGTGCAGTTGATACAGATGGCCTATAACAAATTCAGGAAAATGTTGAGACTGATGAACAGTTACCTGAACCTGATATTCAACAAGAGGTTACACTCAGGAGGTCCAGCAGAGATAGACGACCTTTCACTCGGTATTCTACAAATGACTATGTGATACTGACTGATGGGGGAGAACCTAAGTGTCTTACAGAAGCCATGGAAGATAAGTAGAGAAAGAAGTGGCTTGAGGCAATGCAGAATGAGATGCAGTCATTGCATGACAATCACACATTTGAGCTGGTAAATTACCTAAAGGAAAGAAAGCCTTGAAGAATAAATGGGTTTACAGAATAAAACATGATGAGCTTAAAACCCAACCTCGATATAAAGTAAGATTGGTTGTCAAGGGATTTAGTCAACAGAGAGGTATTGATTTTGATGAGATTTTTTCTCCAGTTGTAAAATTATCATCCATTTATGTTGTGCTTGGTTTAGTAGCTAGTCTTGATTTAGAGATTGAGTAGATGGATGTGGAAACAACATTTCTTCATGGTGACTTGGAGGAAGAAATTTACATGAAACAACTGGAGGGTTTCAGTGCTAAAGGAAAAGAGGATTATGTGTACAAACTGAAGAAAAGTTTATATGGGTTGAAACAGGCACCAAGACAATGGTATAAGAAATTTGAATCTGTTATAGGGGAGTAAGGCTTCAAGAAAACAATTTCTGACCATTGTGTGTTTGTTCAGAAATTCTCCGATGATGATTTTATTATCTTACTACTTTATGTTGATGACATTTTGATTATTGGCAGAAATGTTGCAAGGATTCATGCATTGATGATGAAACTGAGCAAAGCTTTTGCTATGAAGGATTTGGGGCCAGCAAAACAAATTCTTGGCATTAGAATTCATCATGAGAGAGATGCCAAGAATTCGTATATGTCACAAAATAAGTATATTGAAAAAGTACTTCAAAAGTTCAATATGAATGCTAAAGCGGTTAATTCTCCTCTTGCTAGCCACTTCAGGTTAAGCACTGAGCAGTGTCCTACAGCTGTAGATAAGAATGGCATGGAAAGGGTTCCATATGCCTCAGCATTAGGTAGTTTGATGTATGCAATGGTATGTACAAGACCAGACATAGCCCATGCCGTTGGTGTTGTCAGTCGATTCTTGTCCAATCCTGGAAGGGAGCACTGGGATGCTGTTAAGTGGATCATATCTTCGAGGTACTTCTAGTTTGAGACTTGGTATTGGAAATGATAAGCCGTGTTAATTGGATATATAGATGCAGACATAGTAGGAGATGTGGATACTCGAAGGTCTACTTCTGGTTACTTGATTACTTTTGCAGGTAGAGCTGTAGCCTGGCAATCAAGGTTGCAAAAATGTGTTACACTTTCTATCATAGAGGCAGAGTTTATTGCAGCAACTGAAGCTTGTAAAGAGCTACTGTGGATGAAAAAGTTTACTGGAGAGCTTGGTTTCAAACAAGATAGGTATGTGTTATTTTGTGATAGCCAAAGTGCTATCCACCTTGGTAAGAACTTTACTTTCCATGCAAGATCAAAACATATTGATGTGAAATATCATTAGATTAGAGATGTCTTGAACGAAAAGTTGCTAGAACTTGAGAAAGTTCACACGGATCATAATGGTTTCGATATATTAACCAAAGCATTACCAAGGAAGAAGCTTGAGGTGTGTCGTTTGGTTACCGGAGTGGCGATCCACTCCAAATAACCAAGATGGAGTATGTAGCTCATTGACTAAAGGGGGAGATTGTGGGGCTTCAGGCCCAAATATCCAGCCCAATGAGCTGGCAAAAAGTAAGGCAACCGCAAGAAAGAAAAAAAAAGAGGAAAAGAAGAGAGGAAGAAAGAAGAGAACGGCTTGGGTATAGTAATTTTCTGCAAGCTCTATTTTCTTTACCTCCAGTCGGATTAACCTAAATTTGGGTTAGTACATCCCTCTCTTGTGTTTCTTGAGTTTGTACGGTCGAATTGTTGATTCGAACCTGCAACAATGAGAACGATGTCCCCGAACAGTGCTGTTTGGAAGTTCAGAGTTACAGTTTTTCTGGTGTGCAGTCTTTGTCTGTTGCCATTATCTCCGTGATTAACCGTTGGATCGGTTTGGTTTTCGTCAGAATATTTAGAACATCTGGTAGTATAATATGAACGGTTGGATTGTCAATATCGGTTCCCTGTGGTGAGTTCTGATCGACCAAACAGTAGTGATCAGAAAATAGGGAAACTTGTTGTCTGTCCAGTGCAGTCTTTTTCAAAAGGTGATATATATTCGATCAACCGTTGGATCAAGCTAAACTTTTGACAGAAGGTGTAAAACATATGGTTCTATAATCAGACCGGAGGGATCGTTGATTGGGGATTTCACAGAGAGTTATACAGTCCAGACTCTGCTGCGTTTGTAACTTTTCTTTCTATTTTATTTCATTTCGTTATTAAATTATGATTGTATTCCAAGAATTTAGTTTCTTGATGTTGCGGCTGTTATGTATCCCTAAAAGAAGTAAGGGATACCCTGTGTACTCACAATTTGATTGATAGTGAAGTTTTTGTGTGGACTAAGGCCCCGTGGTTTTTACTCCTCAATTCGGGGAGGTTTTTCACGTTAAAAATTCGATTGTGTCATTGTGCATGTTTGTGGTTATATTACTTGAATTTATAATTATTAGCAACATATATATTGTGGTGAAATAGTTGTATCCTACAGAATTCATACACACGGAGAAATATTTTGTTGAATTATTAATTTTCTCCCATCAAATTCATGGAAAAATCAAGATAATAAGATTCTTTAATCTTCACCTTTTTGGTATAAATATTAGTTATCGTCCATCAAATGATTTCTATCTTTTTTCATTGTAAACCCACAAACTATTGATCAAAATAGCTACTGAATACCAAAATGACGTCCCTAGTAAAACCACCATCGGTACTCTCCTACTCGCTTTTTTTTTTTTCATAGGCCATCTTCTTCTAATAATGCTTTTAACTTGGAACTCAATAGTAGGAGAAGAACAAGAAGCGATACCTCTTTTGAAGTGGAAAGCTAACCTAAGTGACAGTCGGAGCCAATCTCTTTTGTCATCATGGGTTGGAAGCAGTCCTTGCACTAATTAGGTTGGCATTGGTTGTAATGGCATTGGAAGTGTCACCGCTATGAATCTTACAGGTTATGGCTTGAGAGGTACGCTTCACAATTTTAACTTATCATCCTTCCCCAATCTTCTCTGCATGGACCTTAGCAACAACTTTCTCTTTGGAACCATTCCCCCACAGTTATAGTAACCTTTCCAGACTCATCTTCCTTAATTTATCTATAAACTCTTTCTCTAGAACACTTCTCCTGAAATCTGCCGATTGCCAAATCTTAACTTTCTTAAAGTGTCCAAGAATCAAATCAATGGCTCAATACCACAAGAAATAGGAATGCTTAGTAGTCTTACTGAACTAATGTTGGGTAACAACT
>QLOD02000030.1:12780228-12834229 GCA_003260245.2 Sideroxylon spinosum | reverse complement strand
GCCTAGAGTTTGAGAATCACCAACTCAACTTGTTCCGATTTTTGAAAGAAAATGAAGTTCAATTGAAACAAGCCATTCATCAAACAATTGATGTGCATAATCTATCTTTAGGATAATATAAATTCTAAGTCTAGCAACCCACATGCAGATTTGACATGAGAGTTCTAAGTTAAGCAATTCATTTAAACTACTCGATAAGATATACAAACTATTGTCAATCGGACCTTGAATAAATGATTCCTAAAGCAATCGGAAACAAATTTCATTGCCAATTGAAGAACTCAGATTACATACATGAAGTGCAGCATCTTGAGATTCATCAAAAGGACACCGTCCTGGCCTTGGCCCAAGAAGATTTCAACCACTCATGCTTAGCAAAATCAGAACAGAAATGAAAGAAGAATTGAAGAACATGAAATTCTGAAATTAAAATCTGAAATTAAAATTACTTGATACTCAAATCCGATTACAAAACTTGTAAGAAGATGAAATTGAAAACTAAAACTCTAAGCTGAAAAACGAAGTGAAAGAAACAAGTCTCTACTAAAAATAGAATGAAAAACCAGAACTACTCGATCTACTGAATTCTCTCTCTCTATCAAAACTAATTCTAATCCTCTTCACGTTCTCTCTTCAGCTCCATAATCCTCAGCCTTTCCTCGGCTCCATGTGTGTATCCCAGATTTTTCGCTCCACGTCCTCCATCTCTCCATCCCGAAGATTCTTCTTTCTGTTATCGTAAATCACACCTCTAATGACAACTTTGCCCCTTTTCAATTTCAAAAGAAATCTCGTCACATGGTTAGTTGAGGATACCTGGCAGACGTTGCTGAGAAAGACCCACTCATTCGAATGTTTTGAACTGTATTCGAATATGCATTTCTCTTAAGAATTTTTATTTACTCTTCCAGAGCATTCGAATGAGCTATCTTCATATTTGAATGATATTTCCTTCTTCCAAAACT
Source organism: Sideroxylon spinosum (assembly GCA_003260245.2). NCBI lineage: Eukaryota > Viridiplantae > Streptophyta > Magnoliopsida > Ericales > Sapotaceae > Sideroxylon > Sideroxylon spinosum. The sequence continues at coordinate 12,833,264 of QLOD02000030.1, read as the reverse complement.
CCCAGAATGATGATTTTGAATCAACTGGAATTGATCAACTACTGTATGCTCTTTGCTGTATTCATATTTCTTCTTGTCTTTTAATGCAGCTGAAATTGCTTTCATTTATGCATAAAATCAACACATAGTCTAAATTGGAGTAATGAGGACGAGTTCTGCATAAAACACAAATTTACATCATTCATAGGCTATAAAAAGCTGTGATTACATAGAAAAATATGTAACAATTTAAGTCCAATCAGTTTGGTGAACAAGTATTTCAACACAGAGTGATCACTATATACTATAACTGTTGAACTAATGAGATAGGAGTGAAATTTTTTAAGGACAAAGACAATTGCCAGCATTTCCTTTTCAGTTGTTGTATAAGTCCGCTGAGCATCAGTTAAGGTTCTACTAGCATAATAGATAACGTGTGCCATTTTGTCCTTTCTTTGCCCTAACACAGCACCAATAGCATAGTCACTTACATCGCACATAAGTTCGAAAGGAAGTGACCAATCAGAAGGTTGAAGAATGGGTACCGTAGTTAAACAGATTTTTTGTTCGTCAAAGGCATGTTGACATTATGGTATCCATTCAAAGATGCCTCTTATGTTAATAGATGTCACAAGGGTTTTGAAATTTCACTTAATGATTAAATGAAACGCCGATAGAATCTAGCTTGGCCTAAGAATGATCGAATGTCCTTAATAGATTGTGGAGTGGGAAGTTTTTGATTTAACTCTACCGTAGCTTGATCAACTTCAATGCCCTCTTTGGAAACAATGTGACCTAAGACTATGCCTTTAGTCACCATGAAATGGCATTTCCCCTAATTAAGCAGTAGGTTCTTCTCTTCACACTGGGTCAATACTAGATTATGGTTTTCTAAACAATGCTCAGAGAAATCTCCATAGAGAAAGAAATCATCCATGAATACTTCTACAATTTCTTCTAACATTTCACTAAAAATACTGATCATGTAGCGTTGAAAGGTTGCAGGGGTGTTGTAAAGGCCAAAGGGCATTCTTTTGTAAGTGAATGTGCCAAAAGGACAAGTAAATGTAGTTTTATCTTGATCCTATAAAGGAACATCAATTTGATTATAGCCCAAATAATCGTCTAAGAAACATTAACATGCACACCCAACTACTCTCTCCAATACTTGATCAAGAAATGGAAGAGGGAAATGGCCTTTCCTTGTTACAGCATCGAGCTTTCTATAATCAATGTAAACTCTTCAACCAGTCTAAATTCGAGTTAGAACCAACCCATTATTCTCATTCCAAACTACAGTAACACCTGATTTCTTAGGAACCACTTACGTAGGGCTTACCCATTTAGAATCAAAGATTGGATATATGATTCCTACATCAAGTAATTTTAACACTTTAGCTTTTACTACTTCTTTTGTGTTTGGATTGAGTCTCCTTTGCATTTGTCTAACTAGTTTGGCATCATCTTCTAAATAGATTCCGTATGTACAGAGAAGTGAACTAATGCCAGGTAAGTCTGCTACTGACCAGCCTAAAGCTTTCTTATGACTCTACAGAAGCTTACTAGTTTACTCTCTTGATCAGATGTCAACTCAGAGGATATGACTACAGGATAGGTTTCATTTTCACCTAAAAATGCATATTTTAAGTTACTAGGACGAGGTTTCCTATCAGGTTGTGAAGCTTTCAACTCAGAGGATTCAGCTTTATTTAACATTGGTCCTAATGGTTCAAAAGTTGGTATCCATTTTCCTACAGACATTATAGGACACACTTCCAACCTCTACTAGTTGGGTTGGAAAGGCTAAATTCTCCTCACTATATGAAAGGGCTCTCTCTAATGGATCCTCTAAGGATTCCCGAATCTATATAGTCTTGCACTATGGTTTTCATGAAATCTACCTCTTGCACATCAAGTTGTTCATTTTGTTGTTTACTGAAATGGAAAATGTTAGTCTCAAATTTGATACTTCCAAATGACATTTTCATTCATCCATTCCTACAATTGATAAGTGCATTTGAATTAGCAAGGAATGGTCTGCCCAATATAACTGGTGTCAAATTTGGAGCAGAAATATTAGTCAGGAGTTGTGTATCCAATAGATCAGAAATTCTCTACTTGAACTAATACGTTCTCAACGATTCCTCGTGGGAGCAATTTGAAGTGTCACATGAGTGGGCTTCATCTCTTCCAAACCCAGTTGTTCATATATTGAATACGGAATTAAATTTACACTTGCCCCTAAATCAAGCAATGCTCGGTTAATATAATAATTCCTTATGTGGCATGAAATAGTAGGACATCAAGGATCATTATACTTAAGAGATATACGACCATGAAGTATAGCACTAGCTTGCTCAGTTAGAAAGGCTTTCTCTTTCACATTTAGCTATCTTTTCACTTACATAATTCCTTTAAGAATTTGGCATATGTAGGAATTTGCTTAATTGCATCAATTAGAGGTATATTGATTTTAACTTGTTTAAACACCTTTAATATTTCTGTTGTTTGAGCATCTCTCTTAGATTTTAGGAATCTTTAAGGGAACGATGGTTTGGGAACATAGTCCCTTGAAGTGATCGCTACTTATTTTTCATTCTCTTTTTCCTTCTATTTTTCTACGTCTTTCCCTTGTGTTTTATCATATTTTTTTGATAATTTAGTGTAATTTGGATTAAAGGGAAATATATACATCATCTTCAGGGCATACCTCGGTATAGCAAAAATTAATTACAATGGTATTAACTACGGAAAGAAATTGCCCAACTATTACATAGTCTAGCATTTACATCGGAGCACTTAATGACAGGAATCTGAGAAGCTTTGGTTCTAATCTCTTGTTCAATGTCTTTAACAATTTTGGCGATGGAAAAGAAGAGGCCCTCGAAGATCCTTGCATTTATTTCTTGCCAAATGTGATAGATTGAGGCTGCCTGATTGCTCGCAGATATTGTTGATTCTAACATCAATTCACGCTCTTCTTTTGAACATTTTATCAATTAAAATTCTTTTTTATTATAATTTTAGTATTTATATTGCTTTCATGTGTTTTGTAGGAGTTTGGAAGGAAAACAAGTCAAGAAAAACGAATTTGGAGCTTAAATGTGCAAACCACTGCAAGTGTCTAGCAAGACACTCTGTCTGTTTTCTGGCCATAACATTTTACTCACAACTCCGATTGACACGATTCTTTTTGCATTGGAAAGAGGACTTGAATATTTAAAATTTTTCTGTTTCAGAAAAATCCTTACTCCATCGTCTTCAAGGTCAAAATTGCAGTGCAAATTGGAGACCGAAAGCTGTCTGAAGAATCAAGCTGAGGGCATGAACCATTCTGCGGTCCGGACCCTTCCTCTGCGGTCCGGACTCCAGTGGAAAATTTTCATACTGTGGTCTGGACCCTTTCCTCTATGGTCCGGACCCTAGGAAGATTTCAGGAACGTGTGTTTTTTCTGTTTTTAGGGTTTTTGCTGGACCTCTTTATATATGTATGAGATGGCTGAACAAAGGGGGATTCATTTTTTCCATTCTTTTCATAGTTTTGTTTGAGTAAACATTTTTAGAGAGCTTTTAGATTATTTTTAAGAGTTTTATGGATTCGTATGTTCTTGTTCTTTGCTGCACTTCTTTTTACCTACGCTTTGTCAGAGTTGATTTTGGTGTAAGTTTCTTTCGTTTAAATCTTTTAGCATATGATCTTTAGATTTCAATTGTTAGATCACATGATGGTTTATATTTTTATTGCTTTCATTTCATTTAAAACAATGTTAGCATAGAAACCCCAGCTCTTGATTCAACGAATCCAGAACGGGTAGTTCATGAAAATACTCTGGGATCTACGTAGATCTTTCGCATGGGTTTCGAAAGCACATGCGTAGAGATCTACTATTTTTAAATCTATTTTAACTTGTTTCAAAAACATTCGAAAATGGAAATCTTTGAAATCACTGGTATGAGTTTTCGATTTTAACTTTCTACATATTTTTGAACAATAGTATAAATAGGTTTCGCATAAAACTTTGAGTTCGTTTGTCTGAAAAGCTTTCAAAAACAAAAATCTTTAACCATAGTCGCTTGAAATCACTGGTACTGGTTTTTGATTTAAATGTTCTTAATAATTTTCGAACAAAATAGAATTTCAAGTTTGAAAGTAAATATCCCAGAGTAAAGTAGTGAACTACTCTTACTTGCAAGTTGAATCAAGAACTTCTTCTTTATTAATTTCATTAATCAATTTTAAATATCGAAGTAAATTACTTAAATTAAATTTTCTTCCAAGTTATTCTGAAATTAAAAGAAAGAGAAGTTTAATTAAATTGTTAAAGTTATTTCATAATACTAATTTAATTCTTAGTTCTAATTTTACTTGTTTTTATTTGTTTTATTTCTGTTAAATATTAAGATTTAGTAAAACTGAACACAAAACCTCTTTTACATTCACCCTCAAATCCATTCGTAACCTAAAAAAATTAAATAGCATAGGCTCCCTGTGAATTCGATCTCGGACTTACCGAGTTTAAAACTACGACTACCCTCTTGCACTTGAGAGAAAGAACCCAAACACATTTTAGGGTTGGTTAAGTTTTTTGAGCCATTGCCGGGGAGCCAAAATTTAGTTTTAGATAAGTTTGGATTTATTTTATTTCATTAACAAAAATGAAAAAAACTTTAGGGATATCTAGAATTGCATGCTTTTAAGGTCGGGTAGAGTCTTAGTGGAAAATACTGAACTAGAAGAGCCATCTTATCAACCTTCACACTCAAACTCTTACACCACCATTTCATTAGATAATTCCTCATCTTCTAATTCAATGGCTAGAGTAGAGGATGATATGAGTGCCCATGGGGATAATGAGGATAATCCAGGACCTATACCAATGACAAAACCATACAAACCCAACTAGGCAGACTTCACCTTCATGCATTATCTTGCCTTTGAATAGGGGTACCTTCACACTTAGACCTAGAATTATTCAACTACTTCCTACATTCTATGATATAGAGTCTGAGAATCCTTATAATCACTTAAGAGAATTCGAGGAAGTAGGTAACACATGCATGGATTAAAATACTAATGAAGATGTAGTTCGTCATCAACTATTTCCATTTTCCCGTAAGGAAAAAGCTAAATTCTGGCTTAATTTCCTTCGTCCTCATTCCATTGAAACGTGGCGTGAGATGCAAACTGAGTTCTTAAGAAAATACTTTCTAACCCAAAAGACTCAACACTTTAGGAGGCAAATAACTGTATTCTCCTGTAAACCTAATGAAAATTTATTTCGAGCTTGGGAAAGGTTTAAAGACCTTTTAATGGCCTATCCTCACCGTTGTTTTGAGCCAAGAAGACTTGTGAGTATTTTCTATAAGTCTCTAACTCCTAGTCTAAAACAGCTTGTTTCTACCATGTGCAACGGTATCTTATTTGATAAGACTGCGGAGGAAGCTATGGATTTCTTTGACATGGTGGCCGAAGATTCTAATGATTGGGAAATCGAACTCCCATCTTCTTCTGAACATAGGAACCCCATACCTTGTTTTCCTTCCAAACTCCTACAAAACACAAGAAAGCAAAATAAATACTAAAATTATAATAAAGAGGGAATTTTATTTGATAAAATGCTCAAAAGAATAGCGTGAAAAAATGTTAGGATCAACAATGATTGCCAGCAATTAGTCTTCCATTGATACCAAGGTTTGTGCTTGAATTATAAGCTACGGGTTGTGGTGCCATTTGAATCTGTGACTAAACGATCCTTGAAGACCATTTGTGATTCACGGGTTTTGTCGATTATTGGTGGGGTTCGTGTCATTTTGGTATTAGAGCATGGTTCATAGTCTCAGGTTTTCCTACCCTTGTCTCGTACCGGTTGCCTGCGTTCAATCTCCACCACTCTTGATTTTTCGTCTGTAAAACTTGTTTCAGCCATAACTTTTGATCCGGGATGAGTTACGGGCTCTACCACACCTTTCCGAAAAGCTCTCGACGAGCTTGATCAGGCCACAATTTGTTACGCCAGTTGAGGCCATTTTCAAGCTTAAAAAAGGCCGTTTGAAGCCTTTTTGGGACACTTTTCTACCGAACATTCAAAAAAAAAAAAGTTCATTAAAAAAATGTCCAAAGACAAAAACCCTTCCAAAGGCATGTTGGGAGAGGCTAACAAGAAGCTGCTCATGGAGGCTCTAGTAAGTGAAATAAGAAGAGTAATGAGAGTTGAGATGGAGCAAATTCATGAACGGATAGACCGGATAGAGAATGCACATTTGGAGCCACCACCAAATGCTCTTAATGTGCGTAAAAAAGAGAAAGTCCTGCCAAGGGAAGAAGAAGAAAGATTTGATGAAGAAGATGAACCAGATCCAGAACCAGTTGTTTCCAATAAGAGAAATGGTGTTCGGTTCTGAAAAGCCAGGAATCAGGAAGACAACAACCTGGGTAGTATCAAGATAAAGATTCCATCCTTTCAAGGCAAAAATAACCCCGAAGCCTATCTTGAGTGGGAAAAGAAGGTGGAATTCGTGTTCGATTACCACCATTATTCTGATCTTAAGAAGGTGAAACTCGCTGCCGTTGAATTTTCAGATTATGCTGTAGTATGGTGGGATCAAATGGTGCTAAATAGAAGGTGAAACAGAAAGCGCCCAATTGAGACATGGAAAGAGATAAAAACAGTAACGAGGAAGCATTTTGTGCCAAGTCACTACTACCGAGAATTGAATAAGAACCTGTAACAGCTGACACAAGGCAATCTCAATGTCGAAGACTACTACCAAGAGATGGAAATTGCTATGATCCGAACCAATAAGGAGGATCGTGAGGCTACGATCGCCAGATTTCTAAATGGGTTGAACCATGAGATTGCTAATGAGGTAGAATTACATCATTATGTGGAGATAGATAAAATGGTGCATATGTCCATCAAGGTTGAATAGCAACACAAACGGAAGAATGCACGAGCAAGTAGATAAGCAACTCAATCCTCTTGGAAGATAAATTATGCAAAACAGGGGGAGACACCCACAGCCAACCCTAAGTCCGAATCCAAACCATCTTCCTCAACACAAGGTGCTTCAGGTAAGACTGAAACTTTTAACCATAATTGTGATATTAAATCTTTTAAATGTTAAGGCAGGGGCCACATTACAAGTCAATGTTCGAACAAACGGGTTATGGTATTACGAGATGATGGTGGAATTGAAATGGAGGATGAAGGGGACCCTAATTCCATGTTAACATTGGAGGATGTTGATGATGACGAATATGTCGCTGACCATGATGATTGTTGGTTGCAAGAAGAGCCCTGAACATGCAAATCAACCAAGATGATGAAATGCAACGAGAAAACATCTTTCACACTAGATGCCACGTGAAGAACAAGGTATGTAATGTGATTATTGATGGAGGTAGTTGTACTAACGTTACTAGCACTACCATGGTGAAGTTGGGACTGCCAACCATCAAACATCCCCAACCTTACAAGCTTCAATGGCTTAATGACAGTGATGAGGTAAGGGTCATACCATATTCCAGTAAATAGATATTTGTATTATGGTTATGATACAAGTCTAAGTTTTGAAAAAAAAAATAGATGAGATTTTGTCCTATTGGATCTAAACAATCTTATTTTTCTGAACATAAACCGGTATTAACTTCTTTTCACATTGGAAAATATGAAGATGAAGTTTTATGTGATGCAGTCCCAATGCAAGCTGGACATTTATTTCTAGGCTGTCCATGGCACTTTGATCGACATGTTAAACATGATGGCTTCACCAATAAATACTCATTTGTGATTAATCAAAAGACCATCACTTTAGTTCCCATGACACCAAAACAGGTTTATGAGGGCCAATTAAGGCTACAACAAGATACTGTCCACAAGAAAGAAAGTATGAAAAATGAAAAAGAGAGAAAAACCGAGACAAGTGAAACTAAAAATAGGGAAGATTCTGTCATTAAAAAGAAAAAAGAAAGTTTCTATATCAGAGCAAGTGAAATTAAGAGAGCTCTATTCTTGAATCAACTTATGATTTTACTTGTGTATAAAGAGGCATTTTTAAGCACTAATCAATTTAATGCATCATTGCCTAGTTCTGTCAAGTCTCTTTTACAGGAATTTGATGATGTCCTTCCCGAGGATATTCCACATGGTTTACCCCCTATTCGAGGTATTGAACATTAAATAGATTTCATACCCGGTGCCGCCATTCCAAACCGACCAACCTATCGGACCAATCCCGAGGAGACAAAAGAGTTACAAAGGCAGGTTAGTGAATTGATGGAGAAAGGGTACGTGAGAGAAAGCATGAGTCCTTGCGCCATTCCGGTCATTTTGGTTCCAAAGAAAAATAGGATGTGGAGGATGTGCATCGATTGCCGAGCCATCAACAATATAATGGTAAAGTATCGTCATCCAATTCCTCGCTTAGATGATATGTTAGATGAGTTGCATGGTGCTTGTGTCTTGTCTTAAATTGATTTAAAGAGTGGATATCACCAAATAAGAATGAAAGAGGGTGCTGAATGGAAAACGGCATTTATAACAAAATATGGTTTATATGAGTGGTTAGTAATGCCATTTGGATTAACTAACACACACAGTACTTTCATGCGATTAATGAACCATTTTTTGCGTGCATTTATAGGCAAGTTTGTTGTTGTTTATTTTGATGACATACTCATTTATAGCAAAAACTTACATGATCATGTTTCGCATTTAAATTCAGTTTTGAATGTACTTAATCAAGAGAAGTTATATGCTAACTTGGAGAAGTGCACCTTTTGCACCGATAAGCTTATGTTTCTGGTTTTGTTATGAGTTCAAAAGGAATACAGGTTGATGAAGAAAAGGTCAGCACAATTCAAGAGTGGCCAAGTCCCACAAGTGTGAGCAATGTTCGTAGTTTTCGTAGCCTTGCTAGTTTTTATAGGAGGTTCCTGAAAGACTTTAGTAGCATCACCGCACTGCTCACCGAAGTCATTAAGAAGAACGTTGGATTCAAGTGGGAAGACGAGCAAGAGAAGGTGTTCCAATTGATTAAGGAAAAATTAACTCATGCTCCTGTACTTACTTTACTTGATTTTACTAAATCTTTTGAAATTCAATATAACGCTTCAGGTATAGGCATAGCTGCAGTTCTAATGCAAGGAGGGAGCCCAATTGCGTATTTCAGCGAGAAGTTAAGTGGGCCAACCTTAAACTACCCTACTTATGATAAAGAATTGTATGCGTTGGTTCGAGCATTGAAACATGGCAGTACTATCTTTGGCCTAAAGAGTTTGTAATTCCCAGTGATCACGAGTCCCTTAAGCATTTGAAAGGCCAACATGAATCAAGAAAATGACATGCATGATGGGTGGAATTCATTGAAATTTTTCATATGTCATTCGGTACAAGCAAGGTAAAGAAAACATCGTCGCCGATGCTCTTTCTCGAAGCTGTGTCCTAATTTCTACTCTTGATGCAAAGTTACTTGGTTTTGAGCGTATTAAATAATTGTATTCTTTGGACCATAATTTTTGTGAAATGTATAATGCTTGTGAAAAAAAGGCAATTGATAAGTTCTTTAGACATGAGGGTTTCTGGTTTCGAGAAAATAAATTGTGTTTTCCCAATTGCTCTTTCCGTGATTTATTAGTAAAGGAATCTCATAGGGGAGGGTTAATGGGACACTTTGGCATTGCTAAAACCGTAGTTGTTTTACAAGAACGTTTTTATTGGCCACACATGAAAGGAGATGTTGAAAGAATTTGTGGTAGATGCATTACCTGTAGGCAAGCTACATCACGAGCACAACCTCATGGTCTATACACACCCCTACCCATCCCTAGTGAGCCATGGATTGATACTTCAATGGATTTTATACTAGTTTTACCACGGTCTAAACGTGGGATGGATTCCATTTTTGTGGTTGTGGATAGATTTTCTATAATGGCACATTTTATTCCGTGTCACAAACATGATGATGCTTCACATGTTGCTGACTTGTTCTTTAAAGAAATTTTTAGATTGCATGGCATGCCTGGGATAATTTTTTCCAATAGGGATGCTAAGTTCTTGAGTTATTTTTGGAAGACTTTGTGGTGTAAGTTAGGTACTAAATTGTTGTTTTCTACCACTTGCCACCCACAAATGGACAGTCAAACCGAAGTAGTGAATAGAGCTTTTTCTACCCTATTAAGAGCCATTATTAAAAAGAACATTAAAACTTGGGAAGAATGTTTACCACACGTTGAGTTTGCTTATAATCGTACTGTTCATTCTGCTACAAAGTATTCGCCATTTGAAATTGTTTACGGTCTTAATCCTTTAACTCCCCTGGATTTAATCCCATTACCTTTATTTGAACGTATTAACTTAAATGGAAAGAAAAAGGCTGAATTTGTTAAGCAGATGCATGAAAAAGCAAAGCTCAACATTGAGAGAGGGACGGAACGATATGCCAAACAAGCTAATAAAGGCCGCCAAAAGGGTGATTTTTAAACCTGGAGATTGGGTTTGGATGCACATGAGAAAAGAGAGATTTCCAGCACAAAGGCGTTCTAAATTGCTTCCGAGAGGAGATGATCCTTTTCGAGTCCTTGAGCACATCAATGACAATGCATACAAATTGGATTTACCAGGTGAGTACAATGTTAGTGCTACTTTCAATGTTGCTGACTTAAGCCCTTTTGATGTAGGTGATGATTTGAGGACAAATCCTTTTCAAGAGGAAGGGAATGATGAGGGCATGGCTAACCAAGGGAAGATAGACCCTATTCAAGCTCCAACTGGACCGGTTACAAGGGCTCGAGCTAAAAGGTTCAAGGAAGATCTCAATGGGCTAATTCAAAGCATTTGGCATAATATAGAAGAGACAAATTATTACAAGCACAAAGAAGGTGTTCCACGGGCCCCACATGCTTGGACTTCCATAATCCAAGCCTTGGGATAATTTGGAGGATTTCTTCATAAGGGGGCAGGTCCCACACAAGCATCCAAGCATTGACTTTTACTCTTCAAAAGATGGAATGGCCAGCTGCCTAAAGCAATCTAAATGCTTTCTATATATTAGTTTATTTCCTTTATATTTATTTCCTTTTTATCTTTGTTGCTATTTTATATAGGCTTACATGCCAAATTAGGACCATCCATATTTAGCCTTTTATTTTTGAACGTTGGAGGCTCCTTTTACGGCAGCAACTTCGTGGGTTTGTTATGTATTTAAAGGCTACGAGCCTATTGAAGAGGGGAATAAGATTTTTAATGCAATTTTTATGAAATTCAAATTTGTTCTTTCAATTTCATTTAAACTCGAACTTATCAAAAATTAATTCCGTGGCATTCTTTCTGACTTATCAACCAATTCACCATCTTTGGTTATGGCATCCTCCATTGATACCAAGGTTCGTGCTTGAATTATAAGCTACGGGTTACGGTGCCATTTGAATCTATGACTAAACGATCCTTGAAGACCATTCGTGATTCACGGGTTTCATCGATTATTGGCGGGGTTCGTATCACTATCCGTAACTTTTGATCCCGAATCTACACTTTCCTTATTGATCGAACAACCCAAGGAATCAGCATTAATAATAGCATCTGCAATGTGCTGCAACTCTGCATCATGCTGGGACCCGTGTGTCTAATTATCTCCATTAGAATAATCAATGCCGGCCTTACCCAATATTCCCGCAGCCCATGTTATTGACCATTCAACCCCGTTTGGTAGCACTACACAATCTGCCCAAGCCTCCTTTGTTGACTTATCATCCTTTGTTAACCCATTCGCATTGATCTCCATTACGCCATCAACGTGGTCTGCATTCTGCTGCAACTGCACGACTTTTTATTTTTTTTACACCAATAAAGGATCCACGCTGACCCAAAGAAGAAGAAGCAAAATCCCAGTTGGATACAGGTTTTGAATAGGGTTTGAATCTAAGAGGAGCCATTTCAAAACCCTAGATCTAATATCATAAAACTAAAAGAAAAGAGAATGGAAGGTGTTCGTCAATGCTTTAATCCTCTTCAATATCCGTTCCTTCAATTCCTTACAATCACTAGCCTTGAGCTTTGTGGATATGAGAGGAACCCCCAAGTAACGAATAGGGAGATTGCCCAAAGAGAAGCCCAATAAGCTTACAATTTCTGATTGCATCACCTCAGTAACACCAGAAAGAAAAATACAACTTTTAGCCGGATTAGGATGCAAACCCAAGAGAGAAGAAAAAATCTGAATGGCTTCTTACACAACACGAATGGAGTCCAGATCTCCTTTACAAAATATCATAAGGTCATCCACAAAGCAAAGATGAGAAAGTCTAGATTTGCGGCATCTCCAATGAAATTTAAAAGTAGATGAATTTCTGATACACTTATCATGGATGCGAGAGAAGACTTCTAAGCAAATCACAAACAAGTACAGAGATAGAGGATCACCTTGTTGAAAGCCTTTCTTTCCTTCAAAATAATCCTGTAACTCACCATTGATGGAGATAGAAAACTGAGGTGTAAAGACACAAGCTTTAATCCAGCCAATAAGGATAGGAGGAAAACCAAATAAAGTAAGAGCATCCCATAAGAACTCCCATCGAATTGAATCAAAAGCTTTCCTCAGATCAACTTTGATAGCACACTGAGGAGAAGAGGAAGGCAAATGATAGCCTCTCACTAATTCTTGAGCCATGAGAATATTATCACCTCTATGCCGACCACAAATAAAGGCTGCCTGGGCTTCATTAATAAAAGAAAGGAGCACCTATTTTAGACGGTTAGCAAATAACTTGGTAATGCATTTATATATGGTGTTACAACAGGAAATTGGCCGGAAATTCTTCCACCGAGAGGCATTAGGGATTTTTGGGATAAGTGAATTGATTATAGCATTTGATTCTTTCAAGAGTATGGATGAAGTAAAAAATTCTTAAACCGCTTGAATAATATCCTTTCCCACAATACTCCATGCCTTTTGAAAGAAGAAGGCATTGAAACCATCAGGACTTGGAGCTTTGTTTGGGTGCAAGCTAAATATGGATTTCTCAATCTCCAAATCTGTAAATGAAGCTGAAAGCATCTACCGTTGTCTATCATTCAAAGAAACATTAACAAATTCTCTTAAGGCATTATTCCCTGCATATGAAGTAGAAAAATCCGTGTAAAGAAGTTTCTTGAAGAAATTAATACCCGAATCAGTAATTTTTTTTTTTTTTGGGTAATTAGAATCAGGACTTTTTTCCTTTTCCTTAAACCATTCTCCAATATCTTCTTGGATAGTAAGAATCTTGTTGACATTAAGCCGACTTTAGATGGAATAAAGAAGAAAGCGGAGTTATTATCACCTTCCTTTAGCCACTGGACTCTGCTCCTTTGCCGTGCATAACTTTCCAATCCTCTACTAGCATTAGAAAGGGGAGCAACAAGATCCTGCTCCCTACCAATCAAATTGGCATCACCCCTATATCTCTCAATTTTAGATTGAATCTAATTTAGCTTGTTACGAAGAGGTTCAATAGCACAATTGTTCTCCTTGTTCTTTCTAGAGCTGAACTCCTTGAGTGCCAACTTGAGAAGCTTTAATTTCTTGTAAACCTTATACATTGTATATCCATCAATTGGAGTCTTCCAAACATTTTCAATCATTGGGAGAAATTCCTCAAATTCTGCCTAATGATTAAAAAATTTGAAAGGACTCTTGAAAGTAGGAATAGATACTCCAAAATCAACCACGGCTGGAGAGTGATCGGATAGACCATATGGTAGGAACTCCACTAAGCATTATCAAATGTATGAAGCCAAGAAGCATTAATCAATGCTTTATCAAGTTTCTGTATGATGTGTCCATTAGCTTTAGAATTATGCCAAGTGTACAATAAACCACCAAAACGCAAGTCTTCAAGTCCGGATTTTAACAATGCTTCATTAAATTCATCCATATAGGAATGCTAATCACTGGAACCAACCCTTCGTTCATTTCTATACCAGATAGCATTGAAGTCTCCCATAATCAACTAAGGCATATTTTCATTAAGACAAGCTGAATCCTTCAAATTGCTCCACAAGGATCTTCTAGCAACAAAATCATTTGATCCATAAACAAAGGATACATGAAATCTAATTCCGGAATCCAAAATTGTAACTGAAAGATGAATAATCTGATCATGCATATGAAGAACATCAATATCAAGTTCGTTGGGATTCCACCAAACCCAAATTCTACCGGAGTCATCACAATCATAATTAGCAATACATTTCCAGCCCCTAATCAAGCAATTTTCTATCTTGTCCTTATTATAAGGCTTAATCTTAGTCTCAAGCAAAGCTATAAAAGAGAGCCCAAGAGTAGTAATCAAATGGCATACCTCTTTTTGCTTCAAGGGATCATTCAAACCCCTTATATTCCACGAAGCAAACTTAATCATAGAAAAGTATTAAGAGGAATGGCTACCCGGGGTACCAACCAACCCCTTTCTTTTCTTCCTACTTTCTCTCCTCTTTAAAGTTTTCTTATTCTTCTTATCGAACTCATCAATTATGTTTAGTTTCTGAAGAAGAGGGTTATTTAGGGGAACTGAGCTACAGTCCGAGAATGGTGAAGAATCCAACCTCGAACTTGAATTAGCTTTCTCTTCATTGGCATCCCGAATAGTGGCATGTTGATGCACCAGTTGAGCTTCTTCCAAAGGTGAAGAGTGAACAGCATGCTCATCCCCAAGTATATCAGCTATAGAGTTTCCACCCCCGTGGCTGGACCAAACTCCCCAACAACACCATGCTTCATCATCAAGCCTAGAGGAGTATTCTCTTTAGTTTTACAATGTTGATTTTAAATCTATTAAAGTTGTTAAGGATGCAATTGAAACTTTCTCCTCACTTTCTAGTCTTCTCCCTAATTCGACAAAAAGCACCATTTTCCTTGCTGGAGTTGACAATGCACTACATTCCACTATTGTGAATTATTTAGGGTTCTCTTTGGGATCCTTTCCTATTCGGTATTTGGGAGTTCCCCTTATTTCCACCAAACTCAAAGCTGGTGATTGCAAGGAATCGGACGATCGTATCTTGAAGAGAATTAAAGCTAGGACAAATAAGTTCTTGTCTTTCGCAGGAAGACTTCAACTTATTCAATCTGTTTTGTTTAGTATTCAAGCTTATTGGTGTTCACACTTCATCCTTCCTTCTAAAGTTACAAAATCAATTGAAAGCTTACCTTCAGCATTTCTTTGGAAAGAGGTTACAATGGAGCGGCATAGTGCTAAAGTTTTATGGGATGAAATTTCAAAGCCAAAAAAGGAAGGAGGCCTTGGCAGATTTGTCAACTATTATCTTCATCTATGTAGGTGTCTTGGGTCAAGATAAACCTTCTCCATAAGAATCAGTTCTGAGTTACAAAAGTCCCATGGAATTGTTCCTGGACTTAGAGGAAGATTCTCAAGCTTGGGGATAAAATTAAACCTTACATTACCAATGATGTTGGGGACGGCTGCCATACTTCACTCTGGTTTGATTCTTGGATGCCCCATGGGCTAATTTGCACATCTCCAAATGCTCGGGTCATATATGATTTCGGTTTCCCCAAAGATGCAAAGATAAACTCAATTATTTATTTGAATGATTGGAGATGGCCGATTGCAAACTCTCATGAACTCATAGAACTCAAGGAAGAAACTCTCTCATTAGCTCCTCTAAATGCTGCCTGAATGGATAAAGTGGTGTGGAACAAACTTAAAGGAGGTAACTTCTCAATTAAGGCAGCTTGAAACATCCTAAGCATCCACCCACCTAGAGTGGATTGGTCACATCTTTTGTAGTTCAACTACCATATCCCTAGGCACTCATTTATTTTATGGTTGGCAATTAGAGAAAGGTTGACTACCCAAGACCGCCTATGCTCTTTTGGAATCGTTCATCATTTGTGCTGTTATTTATGTGGTGAAGATGTTGAAGATCATAACCATTTGTTCTTCCATTGCACCTACTCCTTTCGGATTTGGCATGCTTTTATGTCCAAATGTAATTATCCAGCTATTTCTCCTACTTGGGAAGCAGTTAAAACATGGGTTACAACCAATTTTAAGGGAACTTCGCTCATCTCCTTCATTGGGCATTTTTCCTCTGCTTCGGCAGTTTATGCTACCTGGGTTGAGTGCAATTCTCGCAAGCATGGCAATCCTCCAAAGAATGAGCTCTCTTTGATTCATCAGATTGGTCATTTGGTGTGTGTGAGATTATTGGACTACTCTATTCCTCATAATCCAACCAACCTCAATTTTTTTTTTTTTTTTTTGAAAGGTGAATAAATTTATTGAAAGAAAACTAAAAAGTGTACATATACGTAAGGGCATACCCTTGGGGTTACATCATATCAATGCTTAGTGAATAAAGTAATAAGATCGAGCATAACATGAAAGAAAGAAGAAACATCTATGCAACTATCAACCTATAATGGATGTAGCAAGCCGCCAAGTGTGAACTAAGTGGAGATTTGTTGCATTATTTGGGAATCCTGAACAATCCATTAATCTCAACCGTACCAAATCTGTGATAAATGAGATCAAGGTGAGCTCATTTCTGGGGGGACCACCATGAAAAGAAGAATTTCTTTCTCTCCACAAGGAATAGACTGTGGCGGCAAAAGAAAGACGCCCATTGTAGGAGAGAAGGCTAGAACCTTTAAAAGTAGAGCAGATCCAAAGCTATGTAGCTATCTAAGGCCAGAAATGAGGGTTACTAATTCCACAGTTGGTCAAAACAACCTTCCATACTCGAAAAGAGTAAGGGCATCCAAAGAATAAGTGATCATGATATTCCACCATATCTCCACAAAGGTGACATTGCATATGCTGAATCACCCCAAAGGACACTAATCTATCTTGTGTGGCTAACCATCTTTGAATAGCAAGCCATAGGATAAGGGAATGGTGGGGAATGTGAAATTTGAACCAAACAATTTTTCCCCAAGGGACAGTAGGGGAATGGTTGCGAAGCACCTCCCAAGCATTTCTGATGGAAAAATTTCGAGAGCCATTCCAAACAACTTTGTCTTCAATTGAACTATTAGGGGGAGGAAGGAGAGAGTTTCTTCCTTCAAATTAATCAGATCATTAGAAGTAGCAACCAGCCACTGCCAATGACCCAAGGAGATGATAGAGTTGACTTTAACATTCTTTGGTAAGCCCGAGTCATAGATGACCCGAGCATTGGGAGAAGAACAAATGGCACCTCTTGGGATCCATGAATCAAACCATAATGATGTGTTAGCTCCATTCCCGATCCGTATGGTTATGAATGGCTTAACTCGATCCCAAAGCTTCATTATCCTTCTCCAAGTCCAAGAAGAATTCCATGGGACTTTAGCAATCCAAAACTGATCACACTGAAGAATGTTATCGTTAACCCAAGAAGCCCAAAGTGAGATGGAGCGGGGTTGACAAATAAGCCAAATAAAGCGAGCCATGGATGCAAGATTCCAATCCTTGATCTTTTTAACACGAAGTCCTCCTTCATTCTTAGGTTTGGAGAACTCATCCTAAGATACTTTCACGCCATGTCTTTTTAAAGAGACTCCATTCCAAAGGAAAGCCGAGAGAGTACTTTCAATGGATTTGGAAACTTTGGCGGGTAAAATGAAATGGTAACTCCAATAAGCTTGAATGCTAAATAAGATGGACTTTATAAGTTGGAGACAACCAGTGAAGGATAAGAACCAGTTAGTCCATGACTTGATTCTCTTTAGTATCCTGTCTTCTAACTCTTGGCATTCAGAGGCTTTAAGTTTTGTGGATATGAGGGGAACACCCAAATATCTCAGAGGGACAGATCCCAGCTTATAACCCAGGCTTGCCACAATCTCATTCTGTAGTGAAGGTTCAATGGCAGAAGGAAAAATAGTACTTTTAGCAATATTGGGCTGAAATCCAGATAGGGAAGAAAATGTCTACAGAGCCTCCTTTACGCTTGAATAGACTCCAGGTCTCCTCTACAAAGAATCATCAGATCATCTGCAAAACAAAGATGAGAGATACAAGATTTACGGCATTTCCAATGAAACTTGAATGTGCTGGAGGCTTGAATTCTTTTATCCAGGATACGAGAAAAAACCTCCATGCATATAACAAAAAGGAATAGGGAGAGGGGATCTCCTTGGCGAATGCCTTTCCTTCCTTCAAAGTAACCATGAAGTTCTCCATTGATGGAGACTGAAAACCGAGAGGTAGACACACATTCTTTAACCCAAGCAATGAAAATTGGAGGAAACTCGAGCAAGGAAAGAGAGTCCCAGAGGAAGTCCCATCTCACCGAATCAAATGCCTTTTTCAAATCCACTTTGAGAGCACATCTGGGAGAAGGAGTTGTAAGATGGTATCCTCTAACCAATTCTTGGGCCATTAAAATGTTATCTCCTATATGTCTGCCCTGAACAAAAGCCGTATGTGCTTCATTTACCAAATGTGGAAGGACACGTTTCCAGCAGTTGGCCAAAAGCTTGGTGATGCACTTGTAAATCGTGTTGCAACAAGAAATGGGGTGAAAATCCTTCAATTTGGAAGCATTAGGTATTTTAGGTATAAGGGCAATAATGGTGGAATTTGATTCCTTCAAGAGTACTTTAGACGAAAAGAACTCTTGGACTGCTAAAGTGACTTCCGGCCTAATAATATGCCATATTTTTCGAAAAAAGTATGCATTATACCCATCTGGTTCTGGAGCTTTATTAGGATGAAGACTAAACATAGATTCTCGGATATCCAAATTAGAAAACCCCACCTCCAGCATTCCAATTTGCTCATCAGTGAGAGAAGGAGAAACAAATTCCTTTAATGCATCAATTCCTCTATAAGAGGAGGAGCAATCGGTTCCCAAGAGTTGGTTGTAGTAATCTACCACCACAGCCGCAATATCATCTTTGCCTTTGATCCAAGTCCCATCTTCATGCTGAATTCCCATAATCTTATTAACATTCTGTCTTACTTTGACTGAGTCAAAGAAGAAAACCGTTTTGTGATCTCCTTCAGCTAACCATTAAACTCGGCTTTGTTGTCTTGCATAGCCTTCTATACCTCGATAAGCAAGGGAAAGGCGTCTAATGCAATCCTTTTCCTTATCCAAGAGAGCCGTGTCAACCCCATTTGAAGCTATAGAAGATTGAATGAAGGATAATTCAGTTCGCAGAGGCTCTAAGTCAACAAAAATCTTCTTATTCTTTTTTAAGCTCAAATTCTTTAAAGCTAACTTCAGAAGCTTTAATTTTTTGTAAACTCGGAACATAGCAATTCCATCAATCCGGGTGTGCCAAATATGCTCAACCAAAGGAAGAAACTCATTAAATTCTGCCCAATGGTTGAAGAACTTGAAAGGCCTACGATAAGATGGCAATGTAATCCCAAAATCAACTATCACTGGGGAGTGATCTGAAAGCCCATAAGGAAGACATTTGGCTGTTGCATTTGTAAATAAGGATAACTAGGAAGTATTAATCAGAGCCCTATCCAGTTTACACCGAATATGATCATCCCCTCTTGAATTCTGCCAAGTAAATGAGAGACCCCCAACCTGTAAATCTTCTAAGCCCGCCTCTAACAAACAGTCATTTAGTTCATCCATATAACATGGCTAATCAGTGTTCCCACCATGCCTTTCATGTCAGAAGCGAATGGCATTGAAATCCTGCATAATAAGCCAAGGTATATTAGCAAACAGAGTTGATGAAGCTCAGAGATTATTCCAGACATGACGACATTCAGTAAAAGCATTGAAGCCGTAAATAAATGAAATATTGAAAGAGGTTCCCGTAGCCACAATATTGAAAGAGAGGTGAACAAGTTGGCTAGAAGAGAATAGAACATCAGCATGAAGTGTAGCCAAGTTCCACAAGACCCAAATACGCCTAGAATCATCATAATCATAGTTATGAACACACTTCCAACCTTTTAGCAGCCCATTCTCAATTCTCGCCCTATTACAAGGTTTCACCTTTGCTTCCAGTAATGCAATGCAAGACAAATTATGAGAAAAAACTAATTAACATACCTCATTTTGCTGTAAGGGATCATTAAGACCCCGTATGTTCCATGAAGCAAATTTTGTCATTGAGAAGATAAGAGGTAGGTTTACATGGGGTATCAGCAGACCCCCCTATATTATTCCTTGCACTTTGTTTTTGTTTTCTATACTGTACATCAAGTTCATCCACTGAATTTATCTTCTGGAGAAAAGAGGTGTGCAAGGAAACCATGCTACCTTCCGTGGTAACCAGATCAGCCGGTACTTGGACATTCTCCATGGGGTGGGAAGATTGATGATGCAAAGAGTAGTCTAACTCAGGGAGTTGAGGAGCTTGGGCATCCATAAGCGCCGAGCCATCGTTGGGTTCTGAAGAAACAATAAGCCGTTCTTCCTCCATTACTTCCTCATTAAGTAAGGATAACTTATCCATATCATCATTCTGTGCAAGAAGTGGAGCAAAGGGGTTTCTAGTTTCACCAGTGGGTAAGGCTTTCAAGAGATAGGATTTTGGTGAGGAGGATTTATTAACGATTAGAGCTTTGCCATTCCTTTGAACATGCTTCCAATCATCATTGAAGTTTAGGTGGGGGCTGGAGTGACCTTTTGAGTCCATTCTTGACGAATATGCCTTTTGTAATATTTGGACAGATGACTAAATTCCTTGCAATAATCACATTTTTTGGGCACCCAGTTGTACTCAATTAATATCTCCATATGAGAACCATCTTCCAATTCCAAGTTGAAGGAATCAGGAAAACCAGAATCAATTCCAATTTCAATACACAGCCAGCATATGTAATTCTTTGGATAGATTCTGTCCTCTTGTCAGCATGTAGAGGATGCCCTACCATACTACTAATAAAACTGAGTCCTTCCTCATGCCAATATTCAAGTGGAACATTATAAAAATGAACCCATATTGGAACCTTCTTACATCTGGCTTTTGATAGGTTCATGCTTGGCTTCCATTTCTAGAGAAATATGGGTCTTCCACCAAAATACCAAGGGCCACCTTCAACCACTAGATTCATAGTTTGAATGCTATAGAAGCAGAAAAATTAAAAACTGTGATTATTGGCAAGAACCTCCATTAGTCCTTTCAAGCATCATAACCTTTTTGCTACATTTTGAACAAGCGAGAACAGCGACTTGTCCAAGAAGAATCCAACCAAAGTAGTATTCCACCGATTCATACCTTTTTGTCCCACAGAGGGTGGGGGTTTAAGCATAATCTTTTCATCCGAGGAAGGAGATGGTGGTTGGATATAAGATAGTTACATCAGAAAGCATGAATCCCCAGTAACAATAGATGCCCATGATCCACTTTTGGAAGTTTCATGTGCTTTGGACTGCTCAGCCTGGTCTACTGTAGCCACTTCTGCCCAGGAAGGAGAAGATAAAACCCTAGGTGCATAAAATCGTGGTTCTCCCCCGTAACTGCGTATGGGAGAGTATTAGTCTTAGCCGAATCTTCATAAGGTGCCATCATTGAGGTGGCAACCCTAGCCGTCACCTTCCCGTGCATACCATTAACCCTAAATTGCATCACATTGTTGCTCGCCGCCACCTTGCCAAAGGAAGCAGCTGATAAGGAATTGAGTTTATGGCTGCATGTGGTCTATCCGCCGAAGCCACGTATGGAAGTTTATCAACCTTAGCCGACCTATCAGAAGGCACTGCCAATGATGTAGCAAACCTCGCCGTCTCTTTACCATACGGAACAGCAACCCTAGCTGCCATGAAGGAATTAGGGCTGATGGGTGCTACGTTAATCTCGGAAGAAAGAACATCATTTATCAATTCTTCTTGATGCAAACTGGTATCCTACAGTGTTTGGAACTCAGAAGAAGTACCTGAATCAGTGTCACGATCTGTAGTGTTAGTCAATGGATTCAAACCTCCAATCAGAGGCTCGTTTTCAATAGGAACCGAGAAACCAGCCGTCGTCCTTCCATGCACACTAGAATCATCATTACGAGGGTTTCGATGAGCCATGACAGAAGAGATCACCACCATTGGTAAGGAACTAACCTTCAAGGATCAATTGGAGGGTTGGCAAGAAGAAGATTTCCCACCTTTAGATCCTCTAGGAGCCATAGTAGATAAGTACCAAGGACTCTAATCTGAAAAGAAGAAGGAATAGTAGGAGAAAGGAGAAGAACCCTAGAAATGTAGGTTTTTAGAGAGAGAATCTAGAGAGAGACTCTTATCTTTTTTTCAGGAAGCCCCCATGCATGAATTTGTGAAAAGCTAGTTGTAAGCATGTCCCTATTTGCGTCCACTTCCATAATCTTCCTCTAGAATGATGGATGGATGAAGAACTTAGCATGATTGCTAGTGTTGTAGAAAAACCCATTCAAGCTGATAAGATGACGGAGTCTCACAAATGTATCAACTTTGCCCGTATTTATATTGAAATTGGAATTGATGACTTTCTCCCGAGCTTACTTGACATTGAGCTTGAGGATGGGAACTACCATGGAAATTCAGATCGAGTACAATTGGGTACTAAAGAAATACTCATTTTGTAAGGAATTTGGACACCTCTCCAAGAATTGCAAGAAGCAAAGGCATCAAGAATGGGCTCATAAACCTCGAACAAAACTTGCCCCTCAACCTAATTTAGATGGTGATTGGAAAGAAGTCAAATGACATGGCAAGGAAGTCATTGTAGACTCTACACCCCCTTCTCATGATATGCTAACATAAAGCACTCCTATGGCTGCTGCATGTAGCACAAGCAACCCTTTTGATGTGTTACACAATGAGGAAGATTTGGATAAGGAGCAACTAGCTTTGGCCATTGTCCTTATTGATACAAATGAAGTAAACCCTTTAACCTTTTCCAAGGATGAAAATTCCAAGGAACCTATTTTTAGGGGTGACTAAGATGTGTTTTCTTCACCTTTGGCTGAAAGGCCAGCTACCCCCTATAATATTGCTGTTAGAAGCTTTAACCCAAAGAAAGACATGGCTACTGATAATACCTATTCTCCTTTATCGAATTATAGCTCAGTTCTGATCAACAATCCTCTCCTTCAAAAACTTAAAGTTGATGAACCCTTTTTTTTTTTTTTTTTGGTAATTTAAAGTTGATGAACTTGACAAAAAGAACAAAAAGACCTTGAAGAGGTGGGAAAGCAGGAGGAAAAATGATGGGTCTGGTGGTACCCCAGGTAGTCACTCCTCTTGATCTCCATGATTAAGTTAGCATCGTGGAATATTCAGGGTTTGAATGACCCCTCAAAGCAAAGGGAGATTCATAATTTAATCCATGATCATGGTTTATCTTGTATTTCCTTTCTTGAGACAAAAGTTAAGCCTTAAAATAAAGAGAAACTTGAGAATGGCATGTTGAAGGGCTAGAAATATGGGATTTCAACTTTCAACTTGGGGAGCATATGAGAGTCTCTCTCTTTACTTTCTCTCTCTAGAAACTCTCTCTAGTCTCTAGGGTTTCTTCTTACTTTCTTTCTTTTTCCTTACGGTTCTAGGGTTTCTAATTCTAGGATCTCCTCTTCTGGTTTCCGTTGTTCTTATGCCTCCATTACGTTTCAAGCCTTAAGCTTTGAAAGGGGACTCATTCCCGAAGGGGCTGGTGGGGGCATCTTCCATGGCCCGGAATGGTTCATTTCCTGGCAAGCATGGGTCTCCAGATACTTCCCGTTTCGATGACAAGGATGCTGGAGATTATCAAACCCTTATGGAAATGAATAAACACGGGCTTCACGATGAAGGTTCCTGTAATCTGCAGCAACATAACTCTCCTCCACGTGATGTGGATATAAATACGACGAGGGATACTGCACCTAGCAGTAATGTTATGCAAACTAGTAATTCACCGTTGGTCCCCACAACTGGTATGGACGAGGATACTCATCCACTGAAGGCATCTAGGGTTTCTGACGGGCTGACTGCTACGATGTTGCAAGGACACATGACACCTAGGGTTATGCCTGAGAAATCAACGGCTGCTATGAATGATCACCACTCTGCTGTTCCGATGAAAAGAATGGCTGTCATCAATCCTGGAGAGAAGAATAACAAAGTTTTTGCTAATCAGGTGGGCAACTCCTCGTGGGCATCCATTTTTGCCAAGGAATCTCTTCTTCCATGAAACTCTCTTATCAACAGCCTCCATTACCTTCTTCCGATGGAACAATCACCATAAAACCTCCAGCAGCTATTGCTCAAAAGGGAAAACTGTAGTGGAACTCCACATTGGTTGGCTTCTTCTTGGATAAACTTCCATTCTCATTGGTTAAAAATACTGCACTTCGGTTGTGGGGTTCCAAAGGGCTTATGGAAGTCACAACAAATAACAATGGGTTTTTCTTCTTTCGTTTTGCTAGCGTCGAATCCATGTCTTTGGTTGTTGATGGGGGACCTTGGTACTTTGGAGGGCGGCCAATCTTTCTCCAAAAATGGCAACCATGCATGAACCTATCCAAAGCCGGCTATAAACGGGTTCCTATTTGGGTTCACTTCTCCAATATCCCTCTTGAATATTGGAATGAAGAAGGTCTTGGCTTCATTGCTAGTGTGGTTGGCAAACCCTTACACGGTGATAAAATGACTGAGTCAGTAAAACGTATTAACTATGCTTGAATATGCATTGAAGTTGGAGTTGATGCATTACTACCGAATTCCTTTATGATGGAGCTTGAGGATAGAACTTTGGTGGAAATTATGGTTGAGTATAATTAGGTCCCTAAGAAGTGTGACTTCTGCAAGTCATATGGACACCTCACCAAATCTTGCAACCGACAGCCGCGACAAGAATAGGCCCCTAAAAATCCCACTACCCAACCTTCTATTGAAGGAGAATGGCAGCAAGCTCGTCGGAATGGTAAAGCCCCTATGGTTGACAGAACATCAGCCCCCACGATTAATCAGGTCATGCCTTCACAGACTCATAACAACCGTAACTCATTTGCTATTCTTACTTCGTCTGATCATGATCATGAGCATAGGCTTCCCACCCATTCCTCTACTAACATGGAGGAAGATAGACCACAGAATGACATGGAGGATGATAGAATGCGGGCTGATATGGAGAAGGATAGACCGTAAGCTACTCTTGATAGCCATAGGACTGATATCCCAGTGCAACCTTGCTCACCTCTGTCTTCCATAGACATAGCTTTTGCTCAATCTTATGAGAGGGCTGATCCTGACACTCTTGCAGATCCTAGTTTGCCTCCTTTAAACTTTTCACTTCTTCAAAAGGTGACATCGATTGATGGAAATGATCCACTATGGCAAAGGAAGGCAACTGAATCCAAAATTAATAAAGAAGGGGCTGCAGGTGCCCAGGTGATTACTCCTCCTCCTCACGGTTCCCATGATTAACCTTGCCTCATGGAATATAAGGGGATTGAATGACCCTATAAAACAGAAAGAGGTACGTCATTTAGCTTATACACATAGCTTAGATTATGTTATTCTATTGGAAACTAGAGTCAAAGTTTGTAACATGGAGCGGGTTGGTAATGGTTTGTTAAAGGGCTGGCAATTCTCTGCCAACTTTTACTATGCTAAAATTTGGATTTGGTGGAACCCAAGTAAGTTGAAAATTGATGTTCTTTCCATGGATAGTCAATGTATGCACCTTTCTATCACTATCTTAGACTCCGAAAATTCATTCGCTGCTTCGTTTGCATACAGCTCCAATGATCTTTCTACTAGGCGTCTTCTATGGAATAATCTCAAAGACTCATCACACCTTTATGCTGATTTGCCTTAGCTCATAATGGGAGACTTCAATGCGATCCGTTTTCATCATGAAAGGTAGGGAGGAACTATGGATTGGCCTTCCTACATGGATGATTTGAATAATAGCATGCTAGTAGCTGGTTTGGAAGATCTATGGTTTGGAGGCCTGATGTACTCTTGGCACAACTCTAGGGGATTGAATCATATTCGATGCAAGCTAGATCATGCCATG
This sequence comes from Sideroxylon spinosum, assembly GCA_003260245.2. Taxonomy (NCBI): domain Eukaryota; kingdom Viridiplantae; phylum Streptophyta; class Magnoliopsida; order Ericales; family Sapotaceae; genus Sideroxylon; species Sideroxylon spinosum. The sequence continues at coordinate 12,807,356 of QLOD02000030.1, read as the reverse complement.
ATTAATGGAGCGTGGCTCACTACTTTTGAGAATGCCACGGCTAAATTTCTTCCTTATGGTATTTTTGATCACTCCTTGGTCCTAGTGGATCTAGGGATCTCTCTTCCAATGTATAGAAGGCCATTCAAAATTTTCAACTTCTGGGCTAAATGGGATAAGTTCTTACCATTAGTGAGGAGATATAGAAAACTACTATCCATGGCTATGCAATGTACTGGGTCTACAAAAAGCTCAAACTCCATAAATTCACTTTAAAGAAATTGAGCTCAATGAAGAACAAGGACTGCAGTAACACACTTGAACTTTAAGGCTTCAGCTGGCAGCCATTCAAACCTCAATTGCTATTAACGGAGGTGACATGGAATCAATTACGAAGGAAAATGACTGTATCCAAAGGCTTTCTCTTACATCCAGAAGCTCGAAGAGCTATAACAGACAAAAGAGTACAATGCAATGGCTAGCGGAGGGAGATAGAAACTCGGCTTTCTTCTTTAATTCTATCAAAGAGAGACAAAATGTAAACAAAATCATGGGGATTCAGCAAGAGGATCGAGAATGGATTAAAGGAAAAAAACCATTGCTTCGGCAATAGTGGATTTCTATAAGAACCTTCTTGGCTCCAAATGCTCCACCCCTTATCTTGGTATTAATGGCTTAACAGATTATGTATAGCACTCTTTGAATGAACACCATGTTGAAATGCTAGGGGCTGACTTCTCAGATTTGGAGATTCGAGAAGCTATGTTTGATTTGCATCCTAATAAGGCACCGGGTTCGGATGGATTTAATGCTTTCTTTTTTCACCGAACATGGCATATTGTCGGCCCAGAAATCACTATGGCAGTGAAGGAGTTCTTCTCTTCATAGATTCTTTTGAAAGAGTCCAATACCACCATTATAGCTCTCATCTCCAAAGTTCCCAATGCTTTCACATTTTTTTTTTGGTAATTAAGAGAGATTAGGATTAAAAGGGAGAAATTTACATCATCTTAGGGGCATACCCCCATGGACAAAGTGTGGATATAGCTCTAACTATATGAATTTACAAAAGAGATAGGTTAATTACAATTGGATCCCCCAACTACCACACAAAGTATGGCTTACATGCATTCGGTTACTAGTAGAGAATAACGTAGTTTTTGCTCTTACTTCAAACTCTACTACCTTGGCAATAGTAGCCGTCCCTTGAAGATTCTTGCATTCTTTTCCTCCTAAATATGATAAACTAATCTGGCCCAAGCTATCTTGCATAGAGTATTGTCTAGGCCTCTTCCACTGAACTTACTCTTAACCAAAGAGATTTCATGCCTCCATTGTAGCTTCGGTTTGGAGATGTAGGATGATGGACCTAATTCAGCCGAGAATGGGCATTGAAAGAACAAGTGATCAATTGTTTCAGGTGTGCTTCCACATAAGATACATAAGGGGTCCACTCTCATTCCCCATTCGATCATTCGACCCTTGGTGCTTAACCTTTCCTTAACTGCTAACCATAGTATAAAACTATGCCTAGGAATGTGATAAGTATACCAGAGGAGATGATGCCAAGTTACCTTTTCTTTCCTTCTCCTTAGTGCATCACAAGTTGCAGCAACTCCATACTTCCCATTCCTAGAGGCTGTCCAAATGAATTGGTCTTCCAGATTAAGGTTTGGCATGTATTCGGGTGGCTTCTCAAGAATGAGTTCCCGAAGCTTCCATGTGCATGGAAAGGGCCACGTCCATTGCCCATCGCCTACCACTCGGGAGACCTTTGCATTCTTAGGTAATCCAGTATCATAGGCTATCTTGGGACCATATTTGGGAATGAGAGGTCCAAGAGGGTGCCAATTAGAGTACCAAAGTGAGGGGATTCACCTTTGCCAATTATGTACTTGGAGATGGACTTTGCTTCATTCCTTAATTTGAGCAGTTTCCTCCATATCCAAGAGCAATCCGAAGGTTGCTTGATCTCCCAAAAGCATTGCCCTCTAAGCAAATTAGCATGACACCATTCAACCCAAAGGGAAGGGCTGCGGGAGTATAATGCCCATATATGCCTCATCATGGATGCATTGTTCCATTCACCTAACCGACGGATGCCAAGGTTACCTTCATGCTTTGGTAGCATACATGATCCCTTGCTACTTTACTGCCCCATTGTTTGAGTTTAATACTAGACATAGGAATCTTCACAAGACTTGTTCAATGATATTGTAGACTTGTTTAGGGAGGATGAAGTGAGTGCTCCAATAGACTTGGATACTGAATAAGACTGACTTGACAAGAACCAATCTTCCCTCATGGGATAGGCATTTGGTTGTCTAGCTTTTAAATCTTTTGGTGATCTTATCAATGAGCTCTGCACAGTCTTCACTTTTAAGCTTGGGGGAAATCAAGGGGACACCTAAGTATTTTACAAGGAGCTCCCTAAGATGAAACCCAAGCAAGTTATATAAGTGATTCTTTTTTCTTTGACTTATGCCTGAGATATACACTTTGCTTTTGCTTTCATTTGGCTGCAGTCCAGAATACTTATGAAATTCTTGGAGCATTTCTTGAATTAGCTTAAAAGAGGCCTTACTAGGTGAGCAGGGTATAAATAGATCATCTGCAAAGCATATGTGGTTGATGAGGGGATTGGTGCATTTTGGATGGTAGTCAAAACTACCACCTTCAACCGCCTTATTAGACAGCCTGAGAAGAATTCCATGACTATGAGGAATAAATATGGAGAGAGTGGGTCAGCCAGTCTTAGCCCTCTTGCACCTTGGAAATAACCTTCCAAAACTCCATTCAGAGAAATTGAGAATTGGGGGGATGTGATACAGGCTTGGATCCATGCAATACATTTACCTAGAATGTGAAGTCCTTGTAGTGAATCAAGTATGAGGTTCCATGAGACCGAGTCAAATGCTTTCATCAAATCAATCTTCAATGCACACCTTGGAGACATGTTCTTTCTATGGTAATTTCTAACAAATTCTTGCATTAGGAGGATTTGGTCTGAGATTGATCTTCCTTGTACGAAAGCAGCTTGTGAAGGGCTAATAATGAGAGGCAATATTTTCTTCAACCTATTGGCAATAATTTTTGAAATGCATTTGTGTGAATGATGCTCAAGCATCCTTTGTACAAGGTTAGCATATTGGTGATAATATTTTAATGGCTCAGGAACTAGTAAGAGGTTATCATCTGGACTCTTCATCACTGAGGTGTGCTCTTAAAGTGGATTTGATGAAAGCCTTTGATTTCGTCAGATTGGAATTTCTTTGGGATTCTCTTCACCTGCTTGGATTTCCTTCTACTTTCATTAGCTGGGTGAAAGCTTGTGTCTCCTCTCCTCGCTACTCGGTTTCTATTAATGGTGAGCTTCATGGTTATTTTGAAGGACGGAAAGGTGTACATCAAGGTGATCCTATTTTTCCTTTTCCTGTTTGTGATTTGTATGGAGGTGTTCACTTGTATTTTGGACAAGAAGATTCAGGATTCATCTACCTTCAAGTACGGGATTCATCTACCTTCAAGTGTCATTAGAAGTGCCGTAAATCTTGCCTTTCACACATTTGTTTTGTAGATGACTTGATGATTTTTTTGTAGAGGTGATTTGGACTCTATCAAAGTGGTTGAGGATGCTTTGCTCACCTTTTCTTCTCTATCAGGATTATAGCCTAACCCCTCTAAGAGTACAATATTCTTCTCGGGCGTAATACCTTCAGTGCAATAGGAGAATGGAGAGAGGCTTCATTTTTAGGTTGGTTCCCTTCTTGTCAGGTATTTGGGAGTACCACTCATCTCCACTAAACTTTGGGCCTTTGACTGTCGAGCTTTGGAAGATAGGATTCTGAAAAGAATTAAAACTTGGACTAATAGATTTTTATCCAAAAATACAAGGATCTTCAAAGGGCTCTCTTCTTCTACCTTCATCATTGCCAAGGACATTGCACATGTAGTTCGTATCAAAGCTTCCCAAATCCCTCTTATTCACAGTAATAGCGTGAATGTTAATCTATGTAATAGATGGGAGATTCCATTTCATAGTTAGTACTATGTAATTAACACTTTTTTCATAGGGGTGTATGCCCCTAAAATGATGTACATACTTTCCAATTAATCCAAAATACTCTTAATTACCAAAAAAAATAGATTTTTATCCTTTGCTGGGAGGTTGCAATTAATACAGTCTGTGCTATTTAATAGTAAGCCTTTTGGAGCTATCACTTTGTACTGCCTTCTAAAGTCATCAAATCCATTGAAAGCACCCTTTCTGCCTTTCTTTGGAATGGGGTTTCTCTTAAAAGACATGGAATAAAGGTGTCCTAGGAAGAGGTATCTTGACCAAAGGAGAAAGGAGGACTCGGCATCAAAAAGATCAAGGAATGGAACCTAGCCTCCATGATAAGGTTCTAGATGCTTTGCCATCCTACTACTACTTCAATGTGGGTATCATGGATTAAACAGAACCTTCTTTGTAAGGACCAATTCTGGGTAGCAAAGGTTCCATGGAACTGCTCATGGACTTGGAGAAAACTTCTAAAACTCAGGGAGTAGGTGAAGTCGTATATCACTATGAAGGTGGGTGGCAGAGCACATGTTTCCTGATGGTTTGATTCATGGATACCAAGGGGTCCAGTATGTCATTCTTTCTTAGCTAGAGTTATCTATGATTCCGTCTTATCAAAGGATGCACAGGTGAATGCTATTATCTCTTCAGGTAGTTGGTCTTGGCCGGCTATAAACTCTACAGAACTCCATGATCTGAAGGCCAAGACTCTTTCCATCCTACCCCTTTATTGCTCTAGTAGTGATAAGGTCATGTTTAATGGAAGTAGCTCCTTTTCCATAAAAGCCGCTTGGCAAGTTCTACGTTCTCATTCACCAAAGGTACCTTGGAAGCACGTGGTATGGTTCAAGCATCACATACCTGGGCACTCTTTCATATTATGGCTGGCTCTTCGAGGTAGGCTATTAACTCAGGATAGGATGCTTGCATTTGGAATGCTACATTCTATACATTGCCATCTTTGTGGTTCTGCTATTGAAGATCATGACCATCTCTTCTTTGGATGTCCCTTCTCCTTCCGGATTTTGAAGACTATTCTTTCCAAATGTGATCTTGGTGTTTTCCCGTCATCTCGGACAGCTACAAAAACTTGGGTTTGCTCGATTTTTAAGGGGACGACACTTCCCTCTTACATTGGACGTCTCTCCTTTGCTGCTACGGTTTATGCTTTATGGAAAGAAAGGAATTCTCGGATGCATGGCGAAGCCCCCAAGACTGAGCTCTCCTTGATCTCTATGATTATGGATTTGGTGAGAATGCGATTAATTGAGTGCTCTGGTTTTCCAAGCACCCCCATAAATCTGTATTTGGTTCAAAGCTGGCATCTATCCCCCTCTGTTATAGGCAATTAGCTTTCGATTATTGAGCTTTATCTTTACAGACGCTTGTACTTAATGACTATTTCTAAGCCATGATTTGTATTCTCCAGGGGTATGCCCCTGAGTATTTGTACCTTATTTTTATTTAATATTTCTTTTATTCAACTTTCAAAAAAAAAAAAAAAAAAGAAGGGCTGGAAATGTATTAACCTCTATGATGATGATGTTTCCGGGAGAATTTGGGTTTGGTGGAACCCAAATAAACTTCATGTTGAAGTTTTATCATTGCATGATCAGATCTTCCACTTCTCACTCCAAATTGTAAATTCGGATCAAAATGTTTTATGCTTCCTTCGTTTATGGATCCAATGATGTTTCGCCAAGGAGAAGAGTTCGGCATAGTCTAAGAACTTTTTCTCAACTCTATGGAAATGTTTCTTGGCTTATTATGGGGGATTTCAATGCCATCCGCTCTAGACATGAAAGGAAAGGTTGAATGATCTTGATGACACATTGCTTGATGCTGGGTTGGATGATCTTTGATTTGGTGGTATGTTATTTACTTGGCATAATTTCTAGAGCTAAAGGTTATATACTAAGGAAATTGGATAGAGCCTTAGTCAATGCCTCTTGGCTCAATTCCTTTGCCAATGCTTTTGCTAAATTTCTACCTTATGGTTTATCGGATCACTCCCAGGTGATTGTGGATATGGGATTACCTATTTCTCCTATCTGACGTCCTTTCAAGTTTTTTAACTATTGGACAGAATTTGAGGAATTTTTTTCGTTGATTGAAAACATTTGGAGGACTTCCATTGAAGGCTATGCTATGTACAAAGTCTACAAGAAATTGAAGCTTATCAAATTAGCTCTCAAAGTATTAAGCTCAGGACGAATAAGGAGATGGATGATACTCTTACAACCTTACGAAGTGAGCTTGCTACAATACAATGTGAAATAGTAACACATGGGGGGATGCATCCCGGCTTGCTAAAGAACAAGAATGTTCACTTCAGCTCTCAAATGCTAGTAGAAGACTTGAAAGTTATGCTAAGCAAAGGAGTAGAATTTAGTGGTTAAAGGAGGGTGATCAAAATTTGACTTTCTTTTTTCACTCAATAAAGAATCGTCACAATGTGAATAAGATTCTTGCTATTCAAGACGATGAAAGGGAATGGATCAAGGACAAGGATTGTATTACTGAATCGGGAGTCAATTTCTTTAGTAGGCTTCTTGGTGTAGAATCTCCCTCTTTTTATGGAGGGACTCATGCTTTGAGGCAGTTTATTTCTTCCTCTTTGAGTTTCAGCAAATGGAGACCATGGGTGCTCCCTATATTGATTTGGAGGTTAAAGACACTATGTTCAGCTTGCATCCTAACAAAGGATCGGGTTTAGATGGTTTCAATGCCTTTTTCTTTCAAAAGGCTTGGCATATAGTGGGTGAGGAGATCACATGTGCAATTCAAGAGTTCTTTTCCACAAGTATTTTACTTAAGGAATCTAATGCCGCCATCATTGCTTTTATCCCAAAAGTTCCCAATGCTTCTCAATGGAAGGACTTTCGACCTATTTCTTGCTGCAATACTATATATAAGTGCATCACCAAGCTCCTTGCAAACCGTTTAAAACAAGTATTATCATCTTTTGTTAATGATGCACAAGCTACCTCTGTTAATGGGAGACATATTGGTGACAATATCCTTATGGCTCAAGAGCTGGTTAGAGGATGTCACCTTCATACCACTTCTCCAAGATGTGCCCTCAAAGTTGACTTAATGAAGGCCTTTGATTCAGTGAGATGGGATTTTCTTTGGGACACCCTTGCCTTCCTTGGTTTTCCCAAGTGCTTTATTGGCTGGATTAAAGCTTGTGTCTCCACCCCATGCTATTCTACTGTAATCAATGGTAATTGAAGGGTTATTTTGAAGGGAAGAAAGGCATTCATCAAGGTGACCCTATATCTCCTTATCTATTTATCATTTGCATGGAAGTTTTTTTCTAGAATTCTTGACAAGAAGATAAAAGGATTCTCCTTCTTTCAAGTTCCATTGGAGATGTCGGAAATCCAAAACTTTACACTTACGATTTTTTGCAATGGTGACTTTAAATCTATTGAAGTTGTTAAGGATGCAATTGAAACTTTCTCCTCACTTTCTGGCCTTCTCCTTAATTCGACCAAAAGCGCCATTTTCCTTCTTGGAGTTGACAAACATTCCACTATTGTGAATTATTTAATGTTCTCTTTGGGCTCCTTTCCTATTCGGTATTTAGGAGTTCACCTCATTTTCACCAAACTCAAAGCTGGTAAGGAATTGGAGGATCGCATCTTGAAGAGAATTAAAGCTTGGACAAATAAGTTCTTATCATTCGTAGGAAGACTTCAACTTATTCAATCTGTTTTGTTTAGTATTAGAGCTTATTGGTGTTCACACTTCATCCTTCCTTCTAAAGTTACAAGATCGATTGAAGGCCTACTTTCAGCATTTCTTTGGAAAGGGGTTCAATGGATCGGCATAGTGCTAAAGTTTTATGGGATGAAATTTCAAAGCCAACAAAGGAAGGAGGCCTTGGCAAATTTGTCAACCATTATCTTCGTCTATGTGGGTGTCTTAGGTCAAGATAAACTTTCTCCGTAAGAATCAGTTCTAGGTTGCTAAAGTCCCATGGAATTGTTCCTAGACTTAGAGGAAGATTCTCAAGCTTCGGGATAAAATTAAACGTTACTTTTTTTTTTGAAAGGTAAAAGTAAACTATATTAAGAATAAAAGAATATGTACAAATATGCAGGGGGCAAACCCCTAGAAAAACAAAAAGCTAGACGAACCAGGAAAGTTCAAAACAACAAAAACAAACTAGTGAAACAAATCAACGAGTGAACAAACTCTTCCACATCCTAAGGCTCAATCAATCAAAGAAGATGAAAGATGCCATGTCCGACCCAAATGTAAATTGGTAGAGTTGCAAGGAAAACCAGAGCAATCCAATAACCTCAATCTAACCATGTCCATAATCAGATTATTAGTGTTAGTTCTTTCCGAGATGATCTCCCATGCAATCAGGAGTTCCTCTCGCTCCATAAAGTATAAACTGTAGCAGCAAAGGAGAGTCTTCCAACGAAAGAAAGAAGAAAAGAGCCTCTTAAGGTAGAACAAGCCCAATGTATGGTTGCTGTCTAAGTTGATGAAGGGGCTCTAAAGGCACATTTGGTAAGGATGGCATGCCAAACTCAAAAAGAGAAAGAACATTTGAAGAATAAATGGTCATAATCTTCAATATCATCACCACAAAAATGACAAGTCATATGCTGAACAAGCCCAAAGGAGTAGAGCCGATCTTGTGTCGCCAATCTTCCTTTTATGGCCAACCAAAGGAGAAAGGAGTGCTCCGGGATATGAAATTTGAACCAAATAAGATGATGTCAATCCACCCGAGGGTAATGAGTTCTAAGGACTTCCCAAGCTGATTTGATCGAGAATTCTCTTCCTCCTATCTTGTTCCAAACAACTTTGTCCTTTCTTTCACAATTTGAGGTGCCAAAGACAATGTTTCTTCTTTCAAACCAATGATGTTAGGGACAGCTACCGTACTTCACTCTGGTTTGATTCTTAGGTGCCTCGTGGGCCAATTTGCACATCTCTAAATGCTCGGGTCATATATGATTCAGGTTTGCCCAAAGATGCAAGGTGAACTCAATTATTTATTTGAATGATTGGAAATGGCCGGTTGCAAACTCTCATGAACTCATCAAACTTAAGGAAGAAACTCTCTCATTAGCTCCTCCAAATGCTGCCCGAATGGATAAAGTGGTACAGAACAAACTTAGAGGTAACTTCTCAACTAAGGCAGCTTGGAACATCCTAAGAATCCACTCACCTAGAGTGGATTGGTCACATCTTTTGTGGTTCAAATACCATATTCCTAGGCACTCATTTATTTTATGGTTGGCAATTAGAGAAAGGTTGACTACCCAAGACCGCCTATGCTCTTTTGGAATCATTCATCATTTGTGCTGTTATTTATGTGGCGAAGATGTTGAAGATCATAACCATTTGTTCTTCCGTTGCACCTACTTCTTTTGGATTTGGCATGCTTTAATGTCCAAATGTAATTATCCAGCTATTTCTCTTACTTTGACAGCAGTTAAAACATGGGTTACCACTAATTTTAAGGGAACTTCGCTCATCTCCTTCATTGGGCGTCTTTCCTTTGCTTCGATAGTTTATGCTACCTAGGTTGAGCGCAATTCTCGCAAGCATGGCAATCCTCCAAAGAATGAGCTCTCTTTGATTCGTCAGATTGGTCATTTGGTGTGCATAAGATTATTGGACTGCCCTATTCCTAGCAATCCAACCAACCTCAATTTGATCCATAAATGGCAACTTCACCCTTCTTTGATAGGAGACTCCTAAATATGTTTTTCATTTATCAATGTCACTCTGATCTTAATGTGTATTTCTTTTGATTAGTGGTTTTCTTTTGATGTATTTCCAGGGGTATGCCCCTGTGTAATTGTACATAACTTTCCTTATTTATACTATTTTCTTTTACTTTTCAAAAAAAAATTTAGATGTCTAGCTCTTGAGTCTTTTGGTGATTTTCTCCATAAGCTCCTTGCAGTCTTCATATTTAAGTTTAGTGGAGATTAGGGGAACTCTCAAGTACTTAACTGGAAATTCACCTGGTTGGAAGCCAAGTATGGTCTCATACACCCCCTTCTCATGACATGCTAGCATCAAGCACTCCCATAGCCGCTGCATATAGCACAAGCAACCCTTTTGATGTGTTACGCAATGAGGAAGATTTGGATAAGGAGTAGCTAGCTTTGGCCATTGTCTATTGATACAAATGAAGTAAGCCCTTTAACCTTTTCCAAGAACGAAAATTCCAAGGAACCTATTTTTCGATATGACCAAGATGTGTATTCTTCACCTTTGGCTGAAAGGCCAGCTACCCCCTATATTATTATTTTTTTGTTAATTAAGAGATATTTAGATTAAAAGGGAGAAATGTACATCATCTTAGGGGCATACCCACGTGTACAAAGTGTGAATACAGCTCAAACTATATGAATTTACAAAAGAGACAGGTTAATTACAATTAGATCCCCCAACTACTACACAAAGTATGGATTACATGCATTCAGTTACTAGTAGAGAACAAAGTAGTTTTTGCTCTTACTTCAAGCTCTATTATCTTGGCAATAGCAGCCGTAGAGGTAGAGAGTCCCTTGAAGATTCTTGTATTCCTTTCCTCCCAAATATGATAAACTAATCCGGCCCAAGCTATCTTGCATAGGGTATTGTCTAGGCTTCTTCCACTGAACTTACCTATAGCCCAAGAGATTTCATGCCTCCATTATAGCTTCGGTTTGGAGATGGAGCATTTTTGTAGGATGATGGACCTCAATTCAACCGAGAATGGGCATTGGAAGAACAAATGATCAATTGTTTCAGGTGTGTTTCCACTTAAGATACATAAAGGGTCCACTCTCATTCTCCATTCAATCATTCGATCCTTGGTGCTTAACCTTTCCTTAATTGCAAGCCATAGTATAAAACTATGCCTAGGAATGTGATAAGTATACTAGAGGAGATGATGCCAAGTTACCTTTTCTTTTCTTCTCCTTAGTGCATCCTAAGTTACAGCAGCTCCATACTTCCTATTCCTAAAGGCTGTCCAAATGAATTTGTTTTGTAGATTGAGGTTTGGCATGTATTCGAGTGGCTTCTCAAGAATGAGTTCCCGAAGCTCCCATGTGCATGGAAAGGGCCACCTCCATTGTCTATCGCCTACCACTCGGGAGACCTTTGCATCCGTAGGTAATCCAGCATCATAGGCTATCCTGGGACTATATTTGGGAATGAGAGGTCCAAGAGGGTGCCAATTAGAGTACCAAAGTGAAGGGGATTCACCTTTGCCGATTATGTACTTGGAGATCGACTTTGCTTCATACCTGAAATTGAGTAGTTTCCTCTGTGTCCAAGACCAATCCGAAGGCTCCTTGATCTCCCAAAAGCATTGCCCTTTAAGCAAATTAGCATGGCACCATTCAACCCAAAGGGAAGGGCTGTGGGAGCATAATGCCAATATATGTCTCATCATGGATACATTGTTCCATTCACCTAACCGACGGATGCCAAGGCCACCTTCATGCTTCGGTTTGGAGACATCATCCCATGCTACTTTACTACCTCATTGTTTGAGTTCAATACCAGACCATAGGAATCTTCTCAAGACTTGTTCAATGGTATTGCAGACTTGTTTAGGGAGGATGAAGTGAGTGCTCCAATAGACATGGATATTGAATTAGACTGAATTGAAAAGAACAAATCTTCCCGCATAGGATAGGTATTTGGCTATCCAACTTTTAAGTCTCTTGGTGATCTTATCAATGAGCTCTGCACAGTCTTCTCTTTTAAGCTTGGTGGAAATCAAGGGGACTCCTAAGTATATGACAGGGAGCTCCCCAAGACGAAACCCAAGCAAGGTACACAAGTGATGCTTTTCTCTTTGACTTATGCCTGAGATAGACACTTTGCTTTTACTACCATTTGGCTACAGCCCAGAATACTTATGAAATTCTTGGAGCATTTCTAGAATTAGCTTGAAAGAGGCCTCACTGGGTAAGCAGAGTATAAAGAGATCATCTGCAAAGCATATATGGTTGATGAGGGGATTGGTGCATTTCGGATGGTAGTCAAAATTGCCACCTTCAACCGCCTTATTAAACAGCCTTAAGAAGAATTCCATGACTATGAGGAATAAATATGGAGAGAGTGGATCACCCTGTCTTAGCCCTCTTGCACCTTGGAAATAACATTCCAAAACTCCATTCAAAGAAACTGAGAATTGGGGGAAAGTGATGCAGGTTTGGATCCATGCAATACATTTCCCTGGAATGTTAGGTCCTTGTTGTGAATCAAGTATGAGGTTCCACAAGACCGAGTCAAATGCTTTCATCAAATCAATCTTCAATGCACACCTTGGAGACATGTTCTTCCTGTGGTAGTTTCTAACCAGTACTTGCATTAGGAGGATTAGGTCCGAGATTGATCTTCCTTGTACAAAAGCAGCTTGTGTAGGGCTAATAATGAGAGGCAATATTTTCTTCAACCTATTGGCAATAATTTTTGAAATGCATTTGTATATCGTGGAGCAACAAGAAATAGGCCGATAGTCAGTCACCTTACTAGGATTGGGAATTTTGGGAACAAGAGCAATAATGGTGGAGTTGACTGCCTTGAGTAGCTTCCCCATATTGAAGAAGGATCCTATAGCCTCTAGGAAATCTTCTCCCACAATGTTCCATGCAACTTTGAAGAAGTGAGGAGTGAACCCATCCGGCCCCGGGGCTTTGTGACTTGAGAGTGAAAATAGGGTGCTTTTGATTTCTTCATCCATGACTTCTTCCTCCAAAGAGTTAAGTAGCTCGGGTGGGATGCTTGTGCTCATGAGGTTGCCCACATAGGTCTTAGCATCTTGCAGGTATTCAGATGGTGTCCCCAAAAGCTTTTTGTAATAGTCGAGGAAGACGGACTTTACCTTCTCGTAATCTTCATGCCTTTCTCCTTGATCATCTTGGATGGATAAGATTTTATTCCTAGAGAAATTGGCTTTTATTTTCCAGTGGAAGTAAGGGGAATTCTAGTCTCCCAATTTGATTGAATTATCTCTAGCTTTTTGCTTGAAGAAAGCTTCCTCGGCTTGGGCTAAATGAAGGTAATCCTCAAGAGCCTTTTATTCTGCAAGTAAGAGAGTAGGGGTGGCATTTGCTTGGAGTGCATTTTGAATGGCATTAAGCTGGTCTTTGGCTTCAGCAACTCTAACAGAAATTGCACCATAGTACTTGGTATTAAAGGTTTTCAGCTTGCCTTTGAGTATCTTGAGTTTGGAGAAGAGTTTATACATTGGAGTACCTCGAACTTGGGAGTTCCATACCTCTGTTACTTCCTTGAGAAAATCTTTATGCTTGGTCCAATAGTTGAAGAACTTGAAAGGTTTTTTCCCACTAGAGGAGCTAGGCCAAATATTGATGTGGTGGGACTATGATATGAGATGCAAACCATAGGAAAGAAAGGTTCTGAGTTGGGTAAGCTAGTGAGCCAATGTTCATTCACAAGTGCTCGATCAAGTTTACTAGAAATACTACTGCCATCTACTTGCTTGTTGCTCCATGTATACAAGCATCCCAAAAACCGGAGATCAGTTACTTCAATTGCCTCTATGCATTCATTGAACTCCTTAACTACTACTTTATTAATTTCTTTGCCTCCGCTTTTCTCAAGTTCATCCTTGACCACATTAAAATCTCCTAGAATGATCCAAGGTACTGTTGGGCCAATCATAACGGAATTTGCTCGTAGCTCCTTCCATAATTACTCTCTTGTTCCCCTTTCGTTAGAGGCATAGACATAGGTATCAAAATAGTCCAAAGTGAGTGCATGATATATTATATGACAAAAGATGGATTGGTTTGTTGTTGTTATAACTTGGACTTTAGTTATTGAGGGATTCCACAAAATGAGAATTTTAGCTGCTATATCATGCGAATGGTTCCCCACATAGCAAAAAGAGGGGTTAATATACTTACAGACTTTGTCCACATTATGACTTTGGACTTTAGTTTCCAAAATACCAATTAATTGGAGGGATGAGTGCTTGATCATCTTCTTTAGTTCAGATTGCTTTAAGGGGTGATTTAAACCCCTAATGCTCCATGTAGGAAAATTCATTAATGGGAATTGGGAGAGATGGAGGACTTGACGTGCAAAGTCTTGTTCTTTATCATCATGGCATGCATCATCTTTGTTTGTTTCTTCTTTTGAGTGTTTGACAAATGAGAATCTGAGTGTTTGACTTCTTTGCTCCCCAGAGGCTTAGTTACATCCGAGTCTAGCTCACATAGAGGTTTGTTTTCAGAGTTGAGCAATGGAGATGCCGAATGTTAAATGGTTTCCGGGTTTTGAATTGCAATAGGGGAAGTGGATAAAGGGTTCTCATCTTCTTTCTCTTTAAGCTCTTTAAGCTTTGTTTTGTGTTGAACAAGGTGGAGCAGCAACTAGGGGAGAAGCCATGGTTGAGGTTGAAGTTACATTGGTTGCCATAGCTTCGTTGGTGGTTTCTTTATAGGGAATTATAGTTAAGGATGAGCAATTACCTTGTATCATTGAGCTTACCTTGTCATGGGCCGGAGGTGTGCTGTGATCATGTTTGGTTGAGCCTTCCTTCACTTTAATGGGCTGCTTAGCTTCATTTTCATTTACCTTTGATACCTTCATCCATACTTGCTTATTGTTCTTAGTGCATTGGGAGGTCTTGTGGCCAAATTGATTGCAATTCTCAGATGTTGTAGGTAACCACTCATATTCAATAGGCTGTTAGATTTTAGAACCATCATAATCAATAATCTCGATTGATATTGGAAATTCAGATTGCTTTCTCACTTCAACACAAATTCTTGCATAAGCCAATTGGAGCCTCATAGCAATCATGTGGTCCGTGAAAGGGGGTTGCCAACTTGGCTAGCTAATTTGCTTAGAGTTATGGGAGACCAGAGATGAAGCTTAAGTTGTGGTAATCTTATCAAAATAGGGATTCTGTCACAGCAGTCTTTATCATAGGATTGAGAGGGGGACCACGGTTTAAGGATTAGGGGCTTATCAAAGTAGCTCCAAGGCCCCATTTCTAATACTTTTTTCTTTGTTTCCTCATCTTAAACGCTGACAATGAAGATACAAGGTTTTAGAACAAAGAGTTCACTGTGCCCAAAGGCTTTCTATCTTCTTTCTACAGATAGCTTCATGAGTTTAAATAGTGGTCTTGCTCCAATGACATAGCCCACAATAGCATTTCTCCATCTACCTATTTCCTCAGACACTTCTTCTAATGTTATAGCAACCGTCGGCTTACGTTCTTCACTTTTAATGGAGTTTGGTATAAATTCAAGGGAAGTCCCGTGAGCTTTAACTCGGTTTGAGTTGAAGAGAAACGTCTAACGAGGTTTTGGGATAGTTGGATTGTGACTAGGCTCGGTTGGAATTTGAGGAGTAAGGGGGAAGTTGGTTAGGTTATGACTATGCTCAGATGAAGACTGGGTGGTAGATCCTGGAAGTGGAGGGAAATTTGAGTTGAAATGGTTAACAATGTAGGCGGGTGAAATGATGGGATTTTCAAATTTGGTAGGTGGCCGGTTTACTTGGTTATTGACCATAGGAGATTGGTTAAATTCCATGGTTTTAGTTTTGGTCAAATTCGGCTGCTGTTTTCCTAGTGGTGGAGGTGGAAAAATCTTTTTTTGAATTTTGAATTCAGCCGAGGGTGGCGTGTGGACTTGGTATTAAGAATTCTGAGTGTGCTTTGAAGGACTAGCGGGTTTAGCATGGTCTTTCGTTAATGGCGAACAAGTTGTGAAGCTTGGAGGACCATGTTTGGTTTTGGGTAAAGGGGAAAGAGTTGGAGCAGGGGACTGACCTTTATAAGAGCCATAGGTGGTGAATTCTTTCCTTGCTTCATCTTGACCGTTCTTGCTTTACCTTGGATCATCATCCTCTTTACCATAAGCAAATTCTTTCATTCATAGGATCTCATCTCTTAGTTCTGCAATGCCGCGGCGATGGCTTTTTGAAGGAAATGAGGGCAAAGAGGTTGATCTAGCTTGGATTGCACTTCTTCCATAAACCGTGACTTGTGAAGCATCTTTGCCTTGGAGATTGAATGGGACCCTAGGTAGTATAGGAGCAGCTAAGAAATACGTGTAGTTCACATCCATTGCTGCACTAACTTCACTTGGACCGAAGACGATGATGGGAGCATTTGCTGAATTTCTATCTTCTAACTCATCTTGAACTTTAGCCTTATCTTGCTTCTTAGAGGGAGAAGGAGATGATGGGAAGATGTAGGTTAAGATGATGCCAAGAGAGCAATGAGCGATGGGGAAGTGTTGTGAAAAGCCATGAATTTTAGAGAGAGAAAGTAGAGAGAGAAGCTCTCATTTTTTCTTTTTACCCCCTATAATATTACTATTAGAAGCTTTAACCCAAAGGAAGACATGGCTACTGATAATACCTATTCTCCTTTATCGGATTGTAGCTCAGTTCCCATCAACAATCCTCTCCTTCAAAAACTTAAAGTTGATAAACTTGAAAAAGAACAAGAAGACCTTGAAGAGGTGGGAAAGCAAGACGGAAAATGATGGGTCTGGTGGTACCCCGGGTAGTCACTTCTCTTGATCTCCATGATTAAGTTAGCATCGTGGAATATTCGGGCTTTGAACGACTCCGCAAAGCAAAGGGTGATTCATAATTTAATCCATGTTCATGGTTTATCTTATATTTCCTTTCTTGAGGAAAAAGTTAAGCCTTGCAATAAAGAGAAACTTGAGAATGGCATGTTAAAGGGCTGGAAATGTATTAAGTTTTATGATGATGATGTTTCCGGGAGAATTTGCGTTTGGTGGAACCCAAATAAACTTGATGTTGAAGTTTTATCATTGCATGATCAGATCTTTCATCTCTCATTCCAAATTGAAAATTTGGCTCAAAATGCTTTATGCTTCCTTCGTTTATGGATCCAATGATGTTTTGGCAAGGAGAAGACTTTGGCATAGTCTAAAAACCTTTTCTCAACTCTATGGCAACGTTCCTTGGCTTATTATGGCGGATTTCAATGCCATCCGCTCTAGACATGAAAGGAACGGTTGAATGATCTTGATGACACATTGCTTGATGCTAGGTTGGATGATTTTCGATTTGGTGGTATGTTATTTGCTTAGCACAATTTCCAGAGCTGAAGGTCATATACTAAGAAAATTGGATAGAGCCTTAGTCAATGCCTCTTGGCTCAATTCCTTTGCCAATGCTTTTGCTGAATTTCTACCTTATGATTTATCGGATCAATCCTTGGTGATTATGGATATAAGATTGCCTATTTCTCTTGTCCGACGTCCTTTCAAGTTTTTTAACTACTAGACAAAATTTGAGGAATTTTTTCCGTTGATTGAAAACATTTGGAGCACTCCCATTAAAGGCTATGCTATGTACAAAGTCTACAAGAAATTGAATCTTATCAAATTAGCTCTTAAAGAATTAAGCTCACGGAAGAGTAAGAAGATGGATGATACTCTAACACCCTTACGAAGTGAGCTTGCTACAATACAATGTGAAATAGCAACACATGGGGGGATGGAGCTCAGCTTGCTAAAGAACAGGTATGTGAACTTCAGCTCTCAAATGCTAGTAGAAGACTTGAAAGTTATGCTAAGCAAAGGAGTAGAATTTAGTGGTTAAAGGAGGGTGATCAAAATTCGGCTTTCTTTTTTCACTCAATAAGAGAACCGTCACTATGTGAATAAGATTCTCGCTAATCAAGATGATGAAAGGGAATGGCTCATGGACAAGAATTGTATTACTGAATCGGCAGTTAATTTCTTTAGTAGGCTTCTTGGTGTAGAATCTCCCTCCTCTTATGGAAGGACTTATGCTTTGGGGTAGTTTATTTCTTCCTCTTTCAGCGTTCAGCAAATGGAGACCATGGGTGCTCCCTTTACTAATTTGGAGATTAAAGACACTATGTTCAACTTGCATCCTAACAAAGCACCGGGTCCAGATGGTTTCTACGCCTTTTTGTTTCAAAAGGCTTAGCATATAGTGGGTGAGGAGATCACATGTGCAATTCAGGAGTTCTTTTCCACAAGTATTTTACTTAAGGAATCTAATGCCACCATCATTCTTCTTATCCCAAAAGTTCCCAATGCTTCTCAATGGAAGGACTTTCGACCTATTTCTTGCTGCAATGCTATATATAAGTGCATCACCAAGCTCCTTGCAAACCGTTTAAGACAAGTATTGCCCTCTTTTGTTAATGATACACAAGCTGCCTTTGTTAATGGGAGACATATTAGGGACAATATCCTTATGGCTCAATAGCTGGTTAGAGGATATCACCTTCATACCACTTCTCCAAGATGTGCCCTCAAGGTTGACTTAATAACGACCTTTGATTCAGTGAGATGGGATTTCCTTTGGGACACCCTTGCCCTCCTTGGTTTTCCCAAGTGCTTTATTGGCTGGATTAAAGCTTGTGTCTCCACTCCCACGCTATTCTAATTCAATCAATGGTGAATTGAAGGGTTATTTTGAAGGGAAGAAAGGCATTCGTCATTCCCTATCTATTCGTCATTTGCATGAAAGTTTTTTCTAGAATTCTTGACAAGAAGATAGAGGATTCTCCTTCTTTCAAGTTCCATTAGAGATGTTGGAAATCCTAAACTTCACACTTACGATTTTTTGCAATGGTGACTTTAAATCTATTAAAGTTGTTAAGGATACAATTGAAACTTTCTCCTCACCTTCTGGTCTTCTCCCTGATTCGACCAAAAGCACCATTTTCCTTGCTAGAATTGACAATGCACTACATTCCGCTACTGTAAATTATTTAGGGTTCTCTTTGGGCTCCTTTCCTATTCGGTATTTGGGCGTTCCCCTCATTTCCACCAAACTCAAAGCTGGTGATCGTAAGGAATTGGAGGATCGCATCTTGATGAGAATTAAAGCTTGGACAAATAAGTTTGAAGACTTCAACTTATTCAATCTATTTTGTTTAGTATTCAAGCTTAGTGGTATTCACACTTCATCCTTCCTTCTAAAGTTACAAAATCAATTGAAGGCTTACTTTCAGCGTTTCTTTGGAAAGGGCTTACAATGGAGCGACATAGTGCTAAAGTTTTATGGAATGAAATTTCAAAGCCAAAAAAGGAAGGAGGCCTTGGCAACTTTGTCAACCATTATCTTTATCTATGTGGGTGTCTTGGTTCAAGATAAACCTTCTCCATAAGAATCAGTTCTGGGTTGCTAAAGTCCCGTGGAATTGTTCCTGGACTTGGAGGAAGATTCTCAAGCTTCGGGATAAAATTAAACCTTACATTACCAATGATGTTGGGGACGGCTGCCATACTTCACTTTGGTTTGATCCTTGGATGCCTCGTGGGCCAATTTGCACATCTCCAAATGCTCGGGTCATATATGATTTAGGTTTGCCCAAAGATGCAAAGGTAAACCTACTTATTTATTTGAATGATTGGAGGTGGCCGGTTGCAAACTCTCATGGACTTATAGAAATCAAGGAACAAACTGTCTCCTTAGCTCCTCTAAATGCTGCCCGAATGGATAAAGTGGTGTGGAACAAACTTAAAGGAGGTAACTTCTCAACTAAGGCAGCTTGGAACATCCTAAGAATTCACTCACCTAAAGTGGATTGGTTACATTGTTTGTGGTTCAAATACCATATCTCTAGGCGCTCATTTATTTTATGGTTGGCAATCAGAGAAAGGCTGACTACCCAAGTCTGCCTATGCTCTTTTGGAATCGTTCATCATTTGTGCTGTTATTTATGTGGCGAAGATGTTGATTGCACCTACTCCTTTCGGATTTGGCATGCTTTAATGTCCAAATGTAATTATCCAGCTATTTCTCCTACTTGGGCAGCAGTTAAAACATGGGTTACCACCAATTTTAAGGGAACTTCACTCATCTCCTTCATTGGGCATCTCTCCTTTGCTTCGCCAGTTTTATGCTACTTGGGTTGAGATCAATTCTCGTAAGCATGGCAATCCTCCAAAGAATGAGCTCTCTTTGATTCGTCAGATTGGTCATTTGATGCACATGAGATTATTGGACTACCCTATTCCTCGCAATCCAACCAACCTCAATTTGATCCATGAATGGAAACTTTACCCTTCTTTGATGGGAGACTCCTAAATGTGTTTTTCATTTATCTACGTCACTCTGATCTTAATGTCTATTTCTTTTGATTTGTGGTTTTCTTTTCATGTATTTCCGAGGGTATGCCCCTGTGTAGTTGTACATAACTTTCCTTATTTATAATATTTTCTTTTACTTTTCAAAAAAAAATTTAGATGTCCATCTCCTGAGTTTTTTGGTGATTTTCTCAATAAGCTCCTTACAGTCTTCATATTTAAGTTTAGTGGAGATTAAGGGAACTCTCAAGTACTTAACTGGAAGTTCACCTAGTTGGAAGCCAAGTATTGAGCATAAATACTGCTTCTCATGGGGATTAATGCTTGAAATATACACTTTGCTTTTTTTACCATTCGGTTGGAGCCCTAAGAACTTATGAAATTCATGAATGGTCCTATGGATTATCTGGAAAGAAGCCTCATTTAGAGTGCATAACATGAATAAATCATCAGCAAAACAAATGTGGTTGATGGGTGGACTTGTGCACTTCGGATGATAGGTGAATCCGCTCCCTTGCACCAGCTTGTTGAAGAGTCTTGAAAAGAATTCCATGGCAATGAGAAAGAGGTACGGAGATAGGGGGCCACCTTGACAATGTCCCTTAGCTCCCGGGAAGTAACCTTCAAGGGTTCCATTTAGAGATATTGAGTAATAAAGTGAGGTGATGCAAGCTTTTACCTATTTGATGAAACTAGTAGGGAGGTTGAGAGCATGTAAAATGCCAAGTAATAGGCTCCAGGAAGCTGACTCAAAGGCCTTCATCAAAAAAATCTTGAGCACACATCTTGGGGACATAGAGCCTCTATGGTAGTTCCTCACCAATTTTTTCATGAGAAGGATTTGGTCCGAGATGGATCTGCCCTTTGACAAATGCAGCTTGTGAGGGACTAATGATTAGGGGCATTATCTTCTTGAGTCTATTGGCTATAATCTTAGAGATGCATTTGTAGATGGTTGAGCAGCATGAAATAGGCCTAAAATCAGTTACCATGCTCAGGTTAGGGGTCATTTGTAAAATAAGCATGGAATTACCGATAGTTGTGCGAACACTTTTTAAGGGGAAGGGAAAGGTGGGGAGGATGCAACTTTATAATTAAGAAGGATTCTTGCAGCCAAGTCATTTGTATGGTTCCAAAATGGTAAAATGAAGGTTTGATGGCTTTGCAGGTTTTCCCAATATTAAGACTTCTAACCTTTGTTTCCAAAAGACTAACTAGATTTAGGGATGAGGATTTGATGAGTTTTCTGATCTCAGCTTGTTCTAAGTGGCAAAATTCATTTGAAAGAAAGTGGGGGGAGTGCTTGGCCAAAACAGCCTTATTCTTTTGAGCAAAGGCATGGAGTATCTTCCTTTTTTTCCTTCCTTTGACTTTTTGAGAGAAGGAAGTCTTAACAATCAACAATGTCTTGTGTAGAGAGTTTGAGTTTTCTCTTTTGCGCGGCTAGCTTCTTCATTTTGATCTTGATTTGGTGATTGGAAGCCATCATGCTTGTCTTCACTTGCTTGCATTAAGTGGGACATAGGGTCTCCCGTAGAGATTTTGTTAGTCAATGTGACGAGTACCATGGAAAAGATGGAAGATCAAGCACCAAAGATCCATTGCATTTTCCAGATGGGCCAATAACGAAAGCTTGAGCAAAGAAGATCAAAGAGGCTATGGTGGGACTTGTTCAAGCTACATGGGCCAAATCTTCCAATACACCTATCAAGATAACTTCAACACCATTCAAGATGGATTACAAAGAAGGGGGACCAACACTTGTTTAATTGATCCAAGCAAAGGAGGAGGAAACCATGATGGTTCAATCTTGAAGGAATTCGGCCAAGGGAGACTCCAAGAGAAGTGGTGGCCAAAAAGAAATTATTTGGACTTATTTTGATATGTATAGGGTAGATTAAATGATTCGAATTATGTTTGGGCCTTATTTTTGTGTTTTCATTTATTTGGGTTAAACTAATTAATTAATTTGGGTAGATTAGGGTTCATTTAAATAGGTTAAAGTCTAATGGGCCTAGTTATGGGTCTAAGGCTTAGTAGGGCTCAATTAGGGTTAGTTTTCTTCCAACTTTATTTATGTTATCCTTCTAAACATTAGAGGCATGAATTTTTTTCAAATTAATAAAAACCATTGGTGAGGAATTTGATTTCACTTCTCGTTCTTCCTAGAACACCTAAAGAACTTATCAAGAATTTAATTCTTGTGGCGTTCTTGATCAACGTATTCAAGATTCTCAGTTTTTTTGAACTAAAGGGTCTTGAATCAAATCTACAAATCTAAATTTTTTCTTTTTTAGGGTTTGAATCAAGTTGTTCGTGGATTCTTGGTGTTCTTCAAGATCCACAAACACTTCAAGTTGCTAAAAAATGCACTCAAATGTTCAATGCTGAGCACTATAGGAACCTCTCCGCCAAAGTTGCTCCAGCTAAGGCCAAACTTGAAGCTATACAAAATGAATTGCAATTGAATGACAATCACACTCTTATAGCTGAGAAAAAGTTAGCCCTTGAGGAATACACTCACCTAGCACTAGTGGAGGAGGCTTTGTACAAGCAAAAGGTAAGGTACAATTCAATCAAGATTGATGACCAAAACACCTCCTACTTTCATAGGAAGGTAAAAGCCAGCTCAAGAAACAAAATTCTATCCATTCAAGATAGCTAAGGTGAGAGGCATGAAGACTATGAAGAAGTCAAGTCAGCTTTTATAGAGTACTACAAGAAGCTATTGGGGTCTCTTTTCAACTATCTGGAAGATGCCAAGCAACATGTATTTGTTTTTGGTTAATTAAGTGTATTTTGGATTAATGGGAAAGTATGTACATCATCTTAGGGGCATACGCCCGTATGATAAAAGTGTTAATTACAAGGTACTAACTACAAAATGGAATCTCCCATCTATTACATAGATTAACATTCACGCTATTTCCATTAATGAGAGGGATTTGGGAAGCTTTGATTTGGCAAGCAACATGTATTTGAAGTTATGCAATCCAACATCACTCCGACTTGTTGAGTTCACTTGATTGCGAAGTTATAGCTGAGGAAATCAAGACAACCCTCTTCTCATTGCCGAGTCACAAGGCCCCGGGGCCGAATGGGTCACTCCACACTTCTTTAAGGAGGCTTGGGGTATAATTGGAGAAGAATTTATTGAAGCCATCAAATCATTCTTCTCCTTGGGTAAATTGCTGAAAGCCATTAATTCAACCATCATTGCTTTGGAACCCAAAACCCCTAATCCGAGCACGATAACTAACTTTAGGCCCATTTCTTGTTGCTCAACCATCAACAAATGCATTTCTAAGCTTATAGTCAATAGACTCAAGAAGATAATGCCCCTAATCATTAGTCCATCACTAGCTGCATTTGTCAAGGGAAGATCCATCTCGACCCAAATACTTCTCATAGAAGAATTGGTGAGGGAACTACCATAGAGGCTCTTTGTCCCCAAGATGTACGCTTAAGATTGATTTGATGAAGGCCTTTGACACAATTTCCTGGAGCTTATTACTTGACATCTTACAAGCTCTCAATCTTCCTACTAGTTTCATCAAATGGGTTGAAACTTGCATCACCTCACCTTATTACTCCATATCTCTAAATGGAGCCCTTGAAGGTTACTTCTCAGGAGCTAAAGGACTTCGACAAGGTGACCCCCTATCTCTGTATCTCTTCCTTATTGTCATGGAGTTCTTCTCAAGGCTCTTCAATAAGCTGGTAAAAGGGAACGGTTTTACCTATGACCTAAAGTGCACAAGTCCTCCTATCAACCACATTTGTTTTGCCGATGATTTTTTCATTTTATGCACACCAAATGAGGCCTCATTCCAGCTAATCCATAGGACTCTCCATGAATTTCACAAGTTCTCAGGGCTCCAATCGAATGGGAAAAAAAGAAGGAAAAGTGTATATTTCAGGGATTAATCCCCAAGAGAAGCTGCACTTATGCTCAATGCTAATATACTTGGGGATGAGCATGCTTTTCATTCTTCACCTTTGGAAGAAGCTAAATTGGTGCATTAACATGTCACTATTCGGGATGCCAATGAAGAGAAAGTTAATTTAAGTTCATGGTTGGGTTCTTCACCATTCTCGGATCGTAGTTCGGTTCTCCTAAACAACCCTCTTCTTCAGAAACTAAACATGATTGATGAGTTGGATAAGAAGAATAAGAAAACTTAGGAGAGAAAGTAGGAAGAAGAGAGAGGGGTTAGGTGGTACCCCGGGCAGCCATTCCTCTTAATTCTTTTCTATGATTAAGTTTGCTTCGTGGATTATAAAGGATTTAAATGACCCCTTAGAGCAAAAGAAGGATAGAGCTTTTGTACGTGAGAATAAGATTGCAGGTTTAGAATTGGTGGAAACAAAAGGAGTTTATTCCTCATAGTCACGGAATTCTTCTCAAGGCTGTTTAATAAGGCGGTTGAAGGTGGCAATTTTGACTACCATCCGAAATGCACCAACCCCCTCATCAACCATATATACTTTGCAGATGATCTCTTTATACTCTTCTCACCTAGTGAGGCCTCTTTCAATCTAATTCAGGAAATGCTCTAAGAATTTCATAAATATTCTAGACTGCATCCAAATGGAAGTAAAAGCAAAGTGTATATCTCAGGCATAAGTCAAAGAGAAAAGCATCACTTGTGTACCTTGCTTGGGTTTCGTCTTAGGGAGCTCCCAGTCAAATACTTAGGAGTCCCCTTCATTTCCACCAAGAGTAAAAGAAAAGACTGTGTAAAGCTCATTGATAAGATCACCAAGAGAGTTAAAAGTAGGATAGCGAAATGCCTATCCTATGCGGGAAGATTGGTTCTTATCAAGTCAGTCTTATTCAGTATCCAAGTTTATTGGAGCACTCACTTCATCCTCCCTAAATAAGTCTGCAATACCATTGAACAAGTCTTGAGAAGATTCCTATGGTCTGGTATACAATACCATTGAACAAGTCTTGAGAAGATTCCTATGGTCTGGTACTGTACTAAACAATGGGGCAGTAATGTAGCACAGGGTGATGTATGCAAACCAAAGCATGAAGGTGGCCTTGGCATCCTTCGGTTAGGCGAATGGAAAAATGCATCCATGATGAGGCATATATGGGCATTATGCTCCCACAGCCCTTCCCTTTGGGTTGAATGGTGTCATGCTAATTTATTTAAAGGGCAATGCTTTAGGGAAATCAAGCAGCCTTCGGATTGCTCTTGGACATGAAGGAAACTGCTCAATTTAAGGAATGAAGCAAAGTCCATTTCCAAGTACATAGTCGGCAAAGGTGAATTGCCTTCACTTTGGTACTCTAATTGGCACCCTCTTGGACCTCTCCTTCCCAAATATGGTCCCAAGATAACCTATGATGTTGGATTACCTAAGAATGCAAAGGTCTCTTGAGTGGTAGGTGATAGACAATGGAGGTGGCCCTTTCCATACACATGGGAGCTTCAGGAACTCATTCTTGAGCAGCTACCCGAATACATGCCAAACCTCAATCTAGAAGACCAATTCATTTGGACAGCCTCTCGGAATGGGAAGTATGGAGCTGCTGCAACTTAGGATGCACTAAGGAGAAGAAAAGAAAAGGTAACTTGGCATCATCTCTTCTGGTATACTATCACATTCCTAGGCATAGTTTTATACTATGGCTTGCAATTAAGGAAAGGTTAAGCACCAAAGATTGAATGATTGAATGGGGAATGAGAGTGGACCCCTTATGTATCTTATGTGGAAACACACCCGAAACAATTGATCACCTGTTATTCCAATGCCCATTCTCGATTGAATTGAGGTCCATCATCCTACAAAAATGGTCCATCACCAAACCGAAGCTACAATGGAGGCATGAAATCTCTTATGCTAAGGATAAGTTCAGCGGAAGAAGCCTAGATAATACCCTATGCAAGATAGCTTGGGCCAGATTAGTTTATCACATTTGGGAGAAAAGGAACGCAAGAATCTTCAAGGGACTCTCTACCTCTACGGTTACTATTGCCAAGATAATAGAGCTTGAAGTAAGAGCAAAAACTACTTTATTCTCTACTAGTAATCGAATGCATGTAAGCCATACTTTGTGTAGTAGTTGGGGGATCCAATTGTAATTAACCTATCTCTTTTGTAAATTCATATAGTTAGAGCTATATTCACACTTTGTGTACATGGGAGTATGCCCATAAGATGATGTAAATTTCTCCCTTTTAATCCAAATCTCCCTTAATTAACCAAAAAAAGAAGGTGCGTAATGTGAATAAGAACCAGATTGGTCTTTCTTTGTTACGTGGTTGGAAGTATTTTGTTAATTATGATTGGGACACTTCTGGGAGAATTTGGGTGTTATGGAACCCTAGAACAGTGGATGTTCTTGTGG
Organism: Sideroxylon spinosum; assembly: GCA_003260245.2. Taxonomy (NCBI): domain Eukaryota; kingdom Viridiplantae; phylum Streptophyta; class Magnoliopsida; order Ericales; family Sapotaceae; genus Sideroxylon; species Sideroxylon spinosum. Next base: position 12,780,880 of record QLOD02000030.1, on the reverse strand, counting down.
AGGATTGTAGTGACCAGGTTGTGCATGCTTCTTTGACTATTTTGAATGAGGACATTTGGATTTATACCTCTTTTGTGTATGGTTCTAATGATCACATGCAAAGAAGGCAACTGTGGCCGGATTTCAAGTGTCAGGCTCCTATGTTGCAAGCTTTCCCTTGGATTATTCTTAGTGATTTTAATGCGGTGTGGTTTCGTTATGAGCGAAAATGTGGGAGCTCTGATTGGCCTTCTTTTATGGATGAATTTGACGAAGCTGTTGTTGGGGAATGTGAAAAACACCAAGATCACGGCTATAGTGTATATAATTAATACAAAAATTCTTTACCATTCTATACTACGAGAACAATATCATACCTTCGAGATCTCTCTGGTTTGATCTCGACAAATCCAATAGATAAAACTTTTGTTGACTTTGATTTGACTGCTCGATCTCAACCTTTAGCCTTCTGCCATATTCTCGAAAATACCTTTCTTCTCTCTCACAAGATGGTGGGATCTCTCGGCAGTTTCTCTAGGGTTTTTATTTTTCTCCTTTGAAAACATTAACCCTAGCTGCCACAAGAGAGGGTATTATATAGGGCTACAATAGGGACCAATAGGCAAATAAGAGAAGGACTTCCTATGTAATTAAATCTCCTAATCCTACCCGG
>QLOD02000030.1:12727854-12738854 GCA_003260245.2 Sideroxylon spinosum | reverse complement strand
TTGGATAGGCAATAGAGTAAAAAAACAAATTTTTGATTAAAAGTTAGAGATGATTTGGAACCAAACAGAAAATTAGAGAGCTAGTTAAATTGACAGATGTCAATGACCATGGTTTGTACACCGGTTGGTCTATGCATGGCATACCTCTGCCCCTTCGACCGAGTTGATGACAAGAGCTCCATCCAGGGAGAGATCCTCGAGAATGATCCTACGGCCATTAATGAACAAGCTAGATTTCTGAGATGCAGAACAGCTTCCACTTACTTTGCTTCTAACATCAGCAAAAGTAAGAGCCCAAATGGGCTTCCAGGTGACACGGGGCCACACTTCAACCTCCTGTCCATTGAAAACCTGAACGACTGGCTCCTCTATCTTAACACCAGCCTGATAAAAGAGGCAAGAAACTAAACATTCATAAATATAGATTTTTTGGAAAGTGACAAACCCACATTTGAATATATAGTCTACTGGGCCACATGTGCGTGTAGAATTGCACCGACAAACACACTCGAAATTCAACTACACTAAATGCAATTAAAAATATAAAACAAAAAATAATTGCTAATTGCATTCATAGAATAGAATAATAAAGCAGGGACAAATATGCAATTGTAATAGCTCCTATATTTAGAGAACATTTAAACCATGTTTTCTAGGCTTGAGTTTTAGATCACCTTTTTTTTTCCCTGGTTTGCAAAGTCGCATATATACGTGCATGCATAGATGTGACATCTTTTGCACAGGGCATGTACAAATATAGATGCAATAATTCATATATTTATTGCATATTTAAGCAGATATATATATATATATATATATATTGTGTGCGCATATTTTGTGTAAACTGAATTGGAAGAGTGGCGGCCAAATATTCTCCCATTACTGAGCGTGGTCCTAGCAAATATAGCCAATGGTGAGAGTAACTTGAATAGTGGCTTGAGCTTGAACCAAGCCTAGTCAACCAAAATTAAACCAACCAATAACTACCATAACAAGCATGAGTATATCTAGTGTATATTTCAAGATTTATATCATATAATGAACATCTAAAGTACTTGCATTGTAAAAGTTAATATTAGATTGACTATCAGAAGACAAAAGTACTACCCCAAAAATGAGAGCTCTCGTCAGTTTAATCAGACTATTGGCATAGCAAAACAGCATTCCTAATGTGCCACCCAACATTTTGCTACAAAGTGAAATAGGACAGGCAATTGATCAAATCTAGCATGTACTAATTGCAAAAAAACAGCAGTAATTCTTAGGCCTCAGCAGGTGCCATCAGCCAGGATGAGAAACAGCTTAATATAAGATATCCATCAACAGAAAATGAAACATATGAGAAAAACACATAAGAAAGTGAAAAACTACATTAAGCATCTGACAAGCAATATTTTCTAGATAGGATACATTGGAAGAGTGAAAAAGTACCTTTCTCAGGATGAGGCTGTTTGCCCGATAGATGGCCATTTCCCCAGAGGTAGCACTGTGATATGGGTTTCCTTTCGGTACCTTCCGTTATGTTCAAACAAATTACAAATAAATAGATTCAAAACCATCAAACCAAATGACTAACAAGGATAAATATATATATTCAGTAAATTGTTTCGGTTAGCATGGAACCAATACTATTTTTGGAGATGTTTTAAATATGTTTACGTCATTTCAAAAACAAAACAAAAAATATAGAAATTTTTAGATCTGTAAATTGAAATCAATCAATGTGTTTTGTCTCTGTCTCTTCAAAAATGGAAATTGTCAACTTTTCTTAGAAAATAAATGACATATTGTTTCTTGATGACTAATCACATCTTTAAGAATGGAGGAGAACTGTTCAGTAATAGTTCACCTAAAAGCAACGTTGGACTCAATCCTTTCTATTCATAATTTGGGGAATGGAGGTTTTTTGGTGCCCAATTGGTGGTGTGTGCGAGGGAAATGAGTCAGTAAGTCATTTGTTGTTTTTTCTGTTTCTATTTCGCATGTGTATTAAGTCATACCCAGATTAGTCCTCCAAGCATACAGGTTTCTTTAGAAGCCTGCCACGTGAAAAGGTGTCAAGAACTTGCATGGAAAATCTGTTGTGCCAAGGTCTTGTGTATAGAGTAAAATGAACTGGCATACAACGAAGAAACATAGATGGCTCTAAGAAGCATAAAAACGTCTTTAATGCAAAGCTTTCATTAGTTGCACAAAGGGCTGTGATTTATAGGCACCTGTTCATAGTAGCGGTGAGCAAATCAGTAGCTTGCTTCTGATTTTATATCTATATTGTAAATTTTACAGGATAACTCTTTTGTTGATAGCATTGTATTTCGACTTTGTAATTTGTATACGCCAAATGTACCGAGATTGTATACCTTTCGGTGCGCTTAGTGAATTATTTCCCTCCTTATCAAAAAGAGAATACTCTGACAACAAAAACGTATTTCCAAAAAATTGAGAACAAATATACTTTTTAACTGGATTTGCAACATTGACCTTCAAGTTGTATATTCAAAATTAACTTCCACGAACAATATTGAGTTCGGACTAGAGTCGAGATGACCCACTAGTTTTACATGATCTTTTGAGATCTTTAGCAATTTGGATTCGGAAAATTATCATCGGAACCTATGTAGTTGATGGCCATGTAAAAAGCTGGGGGCATATATATGCCAAAATAAAAAAAAGAAAGCAGCCTAATAGAGGCAATGCAATTAAAATCAGATCAATCATACTACCTGTTTATTTGTCAAAAAATTAAGAGTGGGCCCAATTCAGAAGAATGTCTCTGCGAAAGCTCATCCAAATCTTTACTTTCATGATTCATCAAAATCTTAGTCAAGGTTCAATCAAATTTTTCTTTATGAAAAAGGAAGCGCTACTGCCCAACTGTATAAAAGTAACGTAATCATCCTTGTCTTGGTACCATGTTGACGACTAGGCCAGACAATATTTACGTTTAGGCCAATATTTCTTCCATGCTAGATGGTAAAGAACTATGGTTGTTATCTATGCCTGAATGCATATCCAGAGACGATGCTGAACAACAACTTGGAGGACCCTCTGAAGAAATTATTTTTTAAACATTTTAAGGAAAATAATTAGCATAACATTGTGCTAATATTAATGGAGAATTATATACCTTGGCAGCATCCTCAGGGTTGTTCTTCACAGGTGCATAAGCCAGCCATGTATCCAGCACCTAAGAAATCACGAGGGTACATATTGACAAAAGCATATTCTCATTTGACATATTTAACCAATAAGCAAAAGTCAATATGGAAATATTTGCGTTAGACACTGTGACAGGAGATCCATATAATTTACATACCGTAAATCCAACCCTTGCGGTTGCAGGCAATGTTTTAGGATAATCTTGCATCATACACTCTAATCTAGTGGAGGACTTAAATGACGTTTTGGTAGAATCTTTGTATCTGTCAAAAAGGGGGCAACAAAGAAGAATTGTCAAAAGAAGAAAAAATCAGAAAAGAGAGCTTTCCACACTTGAGATAGTCCAAGAAGAAATTCAGAATGAGAAATACATAATAAGCATTGGACAAGACTCAGAAGCTAAATAAGTATTCTAGTTTATCCATAAGCTTGCTTGGAGCCCATGCGCATGATATGGCTTTTACAGTAAGAAACTTGGACTTTTTACGGTTAGAAACTTAGAATACATTTACATGGATAAAGTAGCAAACCAAAGTAACAATGATGATGACAGTAGTAACACACAGGAGCAAAATAACAGTTCAGCATTACATTATCTTTGCATGAAAAGAACAAGAGCTAATGCATTCAAAAATAGTAAATTGGGTTTTACAAGGATTGGAAAGGAAAAAAGAGGAAAGCATAATCAAAATCCAGCATAAGGACTGTTAAAATAGCTTGATATACGTTGTTGGGCCCATTTCCTAAAAATTTAAACGTTTGGGACAATTGATGACTTAACATGGTATTAGAGTTTTGGTTCCAGGAGGTCTTGGATTCGAATCTTATTATTCTCCATTTATTGTTTTGCACTTTATTTGCTTGTGTTAGTGCACCTTATTTGATTTGGTTTACTTATCTCTACTCCATGTGCAAATTGAGGGTTGCACACGAGGGGGGTATTAAAATAGCTTGATATATTAGGTCTATTTTCTAAAAACTAAACCTTTTGGGATAATTGGTAACTTAACAAGGACCATATGATGGTAAAACCATTTCCAACTTCCACTACCTTTCATAGCTCTCCTAATAACCTTCATAAAATGCGATGACCTAGAGACAGATTTTGTGTTCGGTGCATTTCCCATATTTAGAATGGAGCATATCCCAATTTGATCCCATATTCAGATTGGAACTAGCATGTTGCACTCCCAAAAATGATGTACGTCATATATGCATTTATGTCATTATTAGAAGCATGAATCCGTAGCCTTTACATAATTTAAATAGATAATATGTTAACAATTAACCATAATACAAATTGCACGTGTTTAAATAGTATAAAAAGAAGAAAGGCGTGCAAGAAAATAGAATAAAACATCTTAGCCACACAAACTTTAAAGAGTTCCGACCAAGGGTAGCAAGAAATGAAAAGAGGAATACTTAGGGTTAACAAATTCCTTTATAGCACCTCTAGTTTTTTGAAGCTCCTCAATGTACGGGGCAAGTTCAAGAATCAACTGCAAGAAAGTATGAATGTACAATAAAGCCTAAGTAAAAAATAAAAATAAATAAATAAAAACTTTGCTAGAAGAAAAAATAAGTGAACATGCCAAAGCTCACGTGCATTAGTAAATCCAAAGAAAATTGGAAACATTTATTTGAGGCGATCAAGATATAAAAGTCACGAAGAAAACTACTATGTCACAAATTTTCTAAATTTATAAGCACCATGCAGCCATTTGTCTTCACAAACAGGGCTACATAGATTGTTAAATACATAAATTATTTGAACTTAGTAGTGTACATAGTAAACTCAGAGAATTTGATGATTCAAGTAAATGAACAGCTTTTTGAAAGATGCTTGAGATTGAGAATTTCTAGTGTCCATATAGTTTGCTTCTGAAACAAAAATGCATGTACTAATGTGCTTGAATATTCGTTAGCACATGTGAATGACAAATAAATCATGAAACTTCGATAACATGGCAGTGGGGTGGCAATATTAGACACAAGTCGAACATGACACAAATAAGATCAACATGAGCACAAAATATTGAGAGAAAACACAAACCTGACACAACGTGATTACATTAACTCAAATTTGACACAATTTGATCTAATTTTGAAGTAAATTAATTATTTAATATGTTCATTAAATTTTAAGATATTTGAGTATAAAAACAACTCAACACAAATTATGACTCTTGAACATGGCACAACACGACATGATTGCCATCCTGGCACTGCATGGTAATACTCGCATCCAACACTAAGTGTTCAGTGCTCTCAACTGACTACTCTGTAATTGCAAGAGATAAAAAATTGTTTGCTTTCAGAAAGCTGGAATTACTTTTAAGCTTCTTTTGGATGGGTATGGATTTCAAGTGGATGGATTTGATGTAAAAACTTTATAAAAGTATATATGAGCCTGACTCATGTCGGTTTCTTTGTTGAGAACTTGATATTCCTGTACCATTAAACTTTTTAGTATGACGGATTTCAAAATAACTACTTTTACATTGTCAGTTCAAATTCATTATAATAAAACACTCAAGTTAAAATCCATATCTAAACTATTGAATCTATATTTAAACTATTTTCCTTCAAGAATTATTTCCAAATCCTTTCATTTCAAATTCATCAATATATGAACAACCTTAGAGAACTAAAACTAGAAGTCCATACAACCCCCCCCCCCAAAAAAAAAAAAAAAAAAGAAAACAAAATTAGAAGTCCATTTTTTGCCATGGATCCCAATGATTTAAGGTTTGATTGCAAAATATTCAGGATTAGGAAGTTTGATGGCCCTTGCCCTCCCCAGAAGGTATTAGGCTGGTTGTCAATGTTATGTGAACCTCCCTTTTCTGGGCTTAGATCCAGTAGGGTTAACAAATAGGAGCCTAATATTATAGTGAAGTAGTCCCAATTTAACCAACTTAAAATAAAATAGCACAAAGCCTTCAACCTGAAGATAAAGAGCTTCGGAAAGAGATAAGTACTTAAATTATGGACATATGAACCCACACCCTCGGTGGCAGCAAACAAGGGTCCACACTCTAAAGTAACATAAAAAGAACTGGAGAACAAAATCACATGCATTTAGAGGGTATGCTTATCTAGAAAGAAATTAATACACAAATCATACTTGGTTGATATTTCCAGGAAAAGGAGAGTAGCCTGTCTCACAGTTGACATCACCATCAGGAAATCGAGTCGCTCTAAGCAAAGGATCAAGCTGATTGTATTCCACGTTAATCACCATTGTCCGACCTGAAGTCAATCATATTTTTCTAATTAGTAGATGTAAAATTAATTATGAATGCAGTTCCCACATGAAATATAAATGTGGTATCGCTACAGCTATTGCATGCTAAACAACCAGACAAATGATTTGAAAATATGAACAATATTTATATTATAAAACAAACAAACAAAAAAGTGTTGCATCAGTATTTATGAAGAAACTTAAGCCATACACAACTATAATTTCACAGGCTTTTACACAACATTTTTAAGAGTATGCCACTTCTATAAAGCATGCCTTAGATATAATAAGACGTGCAAGACCGAATAAAGTATTTGACAGAACCTTAAAAATATATATATAAGTTAACCCAATGCCGCAAATATCTAGGACAGAAGACTGCATATTTTCAACAAATAATCTCTCTCTCTCTCTTCTATTAGGTGAAATCTCACCCATTCCTTATAAATATGATATCTTTAGAAGGGGCTGGATCAAGGGCGGATCTAGAATTTATAGTTAGTGGGGACAAAATTTAATTTTTAAGGTAAAAAGGAGAACAAGTAAAAATACAGTGAGGCAAAACATGGGGAAAAAAATATAATTTATAAGAAAAGTAGCAAAATAAATAAAATTTTAGTGTAATTTTCTAATTTAATGGGGGCAATTGCCCCTGCTGGGCTAACATGGGCACATGGGCTGGATCATATATTCTCATAAGGCACAATCATTTTTTCATTTTTTCTTCACTTCACCATGCAAAGAATTTTAGTAGATGCTAAATTGTAGTAGCAATTTTAAGTTCATTAGAAACTCCTGCATATATTCATTGAATAAGTGGACTGAGAAAAACTTTTAGATGAATAGATCCACAATTCAGAACATGGTAATATGGAAAGTTAACATTTAGAAAAATTTATGTGAAGTTGCAAAGATAAATAAAAAAATAGCACCTCAATAACCATCTGCATGTTTACAATTCGATGCATATAGGCAGTAGCATGCCTATAAAATGTTGCAATGGAAAATTCCAAAGTGGGCCCATGGAATGCTTTGCTCCACAATCTACATTAAACTCATTCACCTCCTCTTAGTTATCTTCAGTCACCATGAATATTTAACTTACATGTGCAAGTTATTTAATGGGGATTTTGGAAGAGTTTGCAAAAGGAACTCTTTTAGGAAGTCCTATTTTATAAATTTTCCGCCTGAGGCAAAGTCATATTAGTTAGTTATGCTCCAGATCCAAAAGATGGTTGGCCTAATTAGCTAACAGCATACAGATGATCAGAATATTAAGTCAAAATTCCTCAAAAAAAGTTACCACTTAGTCGCAAAAACTTAAAGCTCACAGCAACTTCGCTTGCAAACCACAAATGGATAAATATTATTATCTGTAGATTACCATCAGAATGAGTAAGTTTGGCAATTCCACCAATAGCTTCCTTAGCTTTGCGAGGCACAGCAAGAGAATTAACATGATATTGTTTAGTAGCACTAACACCCAATGCGGCTGGAATTGCCTAAATACATAGTAAGGGAAAATAGATAAATATGTTTCTATGTTATAGCCAAAATAGGCAGTGAAACCACAAAAAATAGTAAATAAACCTTGAAGAGAAGACCATTTGTATCTTGGAAAAACAGAACCCATCTCAAACCAGCATCACGCCTGATAAATTAATGGATATAGTGAAAAGCATAAAATTGCCTATTAAGTAGGCTTGTCAATAGACCGGGTCTAGATTAGATCCGATCTGGATCCAATAATAGTAGATCCGATCCAGATCCAAAATAGTTGGGTCCGATCCTCTAAGTTTCAAATCCGATCCATATACATGATACTAACCATTTTGAATAATAAGTGTCTTCCCCACCCCCCAACCACAATGAACGATAAAAAATATAACCAAAAAGCACTACTAGTCTACTAAGTTTGGTGAGATTTTTTTACATAGTCCCTTCCCTTCCGTTTCATCCTATTTCATAAGCCTCCTCAACCTTAACTACCTTTGGACTTCTCCAAAGCCGCAGAACATGATGTGTTAGTTCAATACAAACTCAATTCTACCACTACAATTCTCACTTTCATAAATAACGGCCTAGCTCCTCCAGGCGATTCCATGAAGCTTCGAAGATCTGGATTTTTTTTTTTTTATTGAATCTAGAGCTCTCAAAATCTTTCTCCTCAAACACACCGCCTTCCATTCATCCTCTCTCTCTCTCTCTCTCTCTCTCTCCCCTCTCTCTCCATATGGGTGCATGTGTGTGTAAAAATGTATCTTGAATCCCCCCTATCTCTCTCTGACGATTGAATTTCAAAATTTGCTAGACTGGAAATCTAAAAAATTTAAAAGAACTTTTATTTTATTTAAATTTAAATTTTTTATTTTTTATTGTTAAAAATAATTGGTCTAGTGGATCATCTAAATCCAGATCCATTAGTCATTGAATCCAACGGATCTAAATTTGTTGGATCATGACTGGTTTACTATTATTGGATTTGGTCTAAATCGGATCTGGACCAAATCCGATCCATTGATAAGCCTTCCTACAAGAAAACTGGCCACTATGAAACTCAATAGTAATCCCACATCCATCATAACTTATTTCCTAGAAAGGGGAAAAAATAAAATAAAATCAGATCTGAAGCTTTAAAATGCACATGTTGCAAAAGTGAGAACTTTAAGTCAGTTTTCTAGATAATAATCCTATTGTCTCTTGAAGGAAATAGCCAAATTTTAACATAAATAGGAAGTGTTCTTGCTACATATAAATCAGGTATCATCAACCCTCCACCAAATGAATTCAAATAGGCAATAGGCCATGCCATTAAGATTGCCATAAATAAAGGAGAACTGCACAATAATATACTAATGCCCAGCATCTTGCAGCATTAAATCAGGAAAGCAAAATCAGTGTGAAAATAATTGGATGCAAGATGAAAACAACAAATTCAATACAGTCAAAGTAACATACCATTCATTTAGAAGGCCACTAGAATAAAGAAGTGAATGAACATCACCATGGCCGTGAGGCTTTGTCTATAGTCAGAAGGGACAAATAACAGAAGAAAATATCAGAATCCCAGAGAAAAAAATACAACATACTGCTGAAAGTTTGAGAAAGTTTCTTTGAATAAAATATTTGCACAATGAATTGCACACAACATAAAATTTACCTGAATTCTGTATTTATTATGTGGGGCCACAGCAAGTCTAGCATCATTATCATCTAAGCAAGCAACCTTTTCCTGAAATAATGGATAAAGGCCACGTGTCTCGCTATTCCATATTACAAATAATGTCAACAACAGTGAGCTATCTCAAATAAATCGTATTGATGATCAATAGGTTACCTGCTTTAGAAGTTTTACTTGTGTGGGACTCATTCCAAAATAAGTATGCGATTCCAATAGCTCTAAAGTATGTGCATGTGTGTCATCAGATGTCATTATAACAAATGGGATCTGTATTTGGCCTCCACCTACAGATTCATTGTAACATCACTACATGAAAAAAAGGTCATTAATGTATGTATTCTTATAGAGAGAAATCTTACTCCTCTGCCAAAAGGGAAACTTATGAAGACCAAAATATAGATTAAATCTCCTATCCTCATCATTTATTCTGCATACCATGTGATATAAAATGTTCCCATATTGGTGTATGTATGTCCAAGCAGAAAGGGCAATCTTATCGGCTAACAATCAGCAGAAGCACCTCATATGCATCACATAGCTCACACCTAAAGTCCCAAACAAATAAAAGGGGCCTATAACAAGGTGCATTAGAAGAAATGGCCTTCAGGAGACTAGTTCATCTCATATGACTTACATTTTAGCTTAGAAAAACGGATTGGCATCATGGTGGCCTTCAGGAGACTAGTTCATCTCATATGACTTACATTTTAGCTTAGAAAAACGGATTGGCATCATGGTCTTTACTCCCGTAACAGATTTATCTAACTGAACCTCCAATTGACTAAATAAGCTTCTCTTACCTTGAGACTAGTTCCACGTATGATAATATTGCACAACTTGAACCAGAAAAGAAAGGGACAGTGAGTATCCCTGACATAACTCATTGTCCTAGATCCTCATCAAACAAGCTGGCATGAGTATATACAAGTATATTCATGCGTGAATAGCTAAGACTTGTTCATGCACAACCTATTCCTAAGTATCTTATTTTTCATATTCATCAAAAACAAAAGTTTCTTATTTTCTATGTTTTCAAGTAATCATTCTTAAAGATTAGCAACAGGTTTCAACAACTATCAACTCAAAGATAAGAGCTTGGGAAACAGATAGTAGGTTCATAGTTAATAGTAGGGGTGGAAACGAGACGAGCTGAAGGGAGTTTTAACTTATTTGAGCTTGGCTCAACATATTTACAACAAGCTTGAGGTCCAGTTCAGTTGATATAGGCTCGAGCACGACTCAATAAAGAATTTAAGCTCGAGATCGATTGACGAATAGCTCAATTCAACCAAAGCGACGTCATTTTAGTCTAAAATATAATAACTAAAATATAATAAAAAAAATATAATGGAAATATTATTAAAAAAATAAAAAAATATTATTAAACAATACTGTAAAAAATATGTAATATTT
>QLOD02000030.1:12671583-12683881 GCA_003260245.2 Sideroxylon spinosum | reverse complement strand
GATGATAGATTCCATAGATGTGTTGCCTCGATTTAATATTAGGTACTGTAAGTCTTCACGAGACTCTAGTGTCCATTGTCTCGAACTGGGATCCTCATGCTATTTTTAAATTTTGGTAAAGTTTTCAGTTGGTCATAGGGGTAGCGTTATGCTTTAGTGCCGCCTATCATCCTTATAAGATGGGCCGTTTGAGTGCACAATTTAAATTTTGGAGAATATATACTCAGGGTTTGTGTGATGAATTTCTAAGCTAGTTGCGAGTGTTATCTACCACTTGTAGAGTTTGCCTATGATAACAATTATCAATCGAGTATTGAGATGGTTCCTTTTGAGGTTTTGTATGGCAGGCCGTGTAAATCACCTATTTGTTAGGCAAAGATTAGCAAAATATTAATTGTGGGCTAGAGCTTATTTAGGAAATGATCATGAAGGTTAAAATTATTATACAAATGTTGGAAATGGCGCGAAGTCATTAAAAGAGTTATGCAAATTAGAGGCATAAGACTTTGGAGTTCTATATGAAAGACCACGTTTTTCCAAAGGTCTCACCACGTACGGGACATATTCGTTTTGGTCATCATGGGAAGTTTTCAGTAAGGTTAAGCCAGTTAAGATTTTGGCCAAAGTTTGAGAGATGGCTTATCATATTTCTTTGTCACCGCAATTGTTTAGAGGGCATAAGATGTTTCATGTGCCTATATTTTGTAAGTATATTTCGGATCCTACACATGTTTTAGATTAGACTAAGAAGAAGGTAGATTTAGATGTGTCTTATAAGGTTAGACCAATGGAGATTTTGGATCTTAGGAGCTGGTGCTCCGCAAGAAGATTATTTTATTGGTTAGGGTGCTGTGGATGCACCACTGTGTTAAAAAGTCTACTTAGGTAATGAAGTTTGAGATGCGAAGTCAATAAACTCACTTCTTTTCAAGATTTTGTGGCTATCTTTTACCCTAAATTTTGAGGATAAAATTTTGATAAGGGTAGAGGATGTAATGACTTGTATTTTATTTATATTATTTTATTCAAAATACATTCCACTTTGGTTTAATATGTTATTTGATGTAATTAATTTGATGTATGAGTTGATATGGCTGCTTGATCTTTGGCCTAAAATTGGTTATGTCGGATTTTTAGAAACTGGGTAGAAATATGAGTAGGTCTGCACACCAAGTACCCTTCCTGTATGCACGGCTTGGTCATGTTGTCGTACCCATATTTTGGTATACACATTTAAATCCTTAAATAGAGTGGACATCTCTAATCTTTCGCCCACATCATAACTTATAATAATACCCAAATTAACAAAAAAAACACAACCTGTTAGGTTTGCATTATTTTTGGGGGTAAAATAAATAAAAAATCCCACAAATACTTAAATATACACAAACTTATAATTTAAAAAAAAACGAGTAAACAAAATATTAATCTAATATTATCAATCTCTAGGTCTATTTACATAAAACTCCAGATGTTAACGCAAGATTGAAATAGAGAAATAGATAACTCAAGGTCTTCTTCCGGCACTTACAACTACTTCTAAAACTTAACTTGAAATATGTAAATTTAGGTGTGAGTGTCACATACTTAGTGGAGGTATTACATTTAAATAAAAGATAATAAATACACAGCAAAAATCATCCACAGTAATTGTATAGACAAGTATTCCACAATTAAATAATAATTAATTTAAATGTATCCTAACTAATAGTGATAAAAAATATCTCAATATACAATTCATCGTCACTTTTCATTTATTAACCATCATCATTATTACTAGGCCCCAGCTGGCCAACTCATGGCATATTTGCATGATACACGATTTAAATAATAATGCAACATAAGTGTGGTCTCATTTGGCCTCTGAATTAAGCGCTCAACTGTGGATAGTGACTTTAATTTAGCATGTTCCATTAACCGCATCTAGCTTTATCATATTTTCTTTTCTCTAGCCCCATCTAGCCTCATATTTTTGTTTTCTGGCCTCATTTGGCTTGGTCCCATCTAATCATATTGTAGATGTAATGCACACAATTCATGCTAATATGCAATAATATTTTTTCCTTAAATAAAAATATTACTTCTTAAATTTATCATTCCTCAGATAATCACAATTCACCGTTAATGCAAATAATTCACAAATAATCAGTATTACTTATCAACAAATTAATTAACAACAGATATAAATAAATAAATAAAATTTAGCAACTTATATTCACCATTTTTTACCTTTAAGTCTAATATACCCACCTGAACAGCAAAATTTATGAAAAATTAAATTACTAAGGTGGTTGCTACTGATTATCCCCGAATCCTAGTTTTAACCCAAATAAATTATACAAATCAAATATTACAAGGTTAAAACATAAACCAAATCAATTAATAATATAAGTCTAATAAATAAAACACGACCACTCCATTTTTAGAATCAATTAATAATATAAGTCTAATAAATAAAACACAACCACTCCATTTTTAGCATACTTAATTTGTTTAATCTCTTATTAATTTAATTTTAAATTAATAAAATATAATAACTTACCTTAATAATTGGGCCAAAATCCCTAAATTCCTTTCCTCTTGCTAGTTTTTCCCTCAATTTTTCCCTTAATATTTTCTTCCAGTTTTTTTTCTTCACGCTGTCCCTCTCTTTATTTTTTTTTTTCTCCTAGCCAGTGCAACTCACATATGGACATATGTATGTACATTTAGAGATTAAGAATTCACCACCTCACCCATTATGTTCCTTTTTTTTTATGTTTTTTTTCAATACCTTACACGTTGCCTGCTTATCAATAGCATTGGACACATACACCCTTCTAGCCATCACATAGCCCTGTACGCGTACACACATATGTGTATCAGTATATAGTTAGCCACGTCACCCCTTTGAAGACTTTAGCAATATTAATCTACTAACTTTCATTTAACTAATTAATTAATAAATTAACTTAGATTAATATGCTAATTGATTTTAGATTAAAACTAAATAAATCTCAAAAAATGTTATAATAATGTGCAAATCATCCTACTAAGATTACGAAAAATTTAGAATAATACCAAATTAACACAAATAAAATTTCTAACCATAAAATAAAAATTAAGTTAAGAATGAAAATAATTAAAAAAATTAGGATGTCACACGTGTGCATGCCCATTTTCTTCTCGATGCGCACACCTTACCCAGCTTGTGTTAGTGCAACTTGCTTATCTATTCTTTGGTTTTTGGCATAAAGTCATCTTCGAATTAATTTGCTAGCCAAGCCTACTCTTAGCTACCCTAGCCTCAGCGTCCATGTCCCTACTCCAATTGCTATTTCTTTCTTTCACGGTGAAGTAAGATTTGGTTATATATGTTTGTATATGAGTATATTCAGGAGAACTTTTATTGAAATCGAGAGTTGGGAGTTGAAATGAAGAGTAAGCTTCCTTCACAAATTAAGTTCTTCTATTGATTCGATTGTGCAATTGGAGTTGTGGGAACTGTGTTGTGAGATTTAGTTTGGTGCTAAGATTCTATGTCGATCATGGTAGAGTTATGATATTCCTAAAGTTTATTCAAGTCATTTTCTCATTTAGTTGAGTAGCTTGAGTTACGGAACCTTGAATTCTTATTGCAATTATGTTATATTAATTCGTACGACATATTTATTTATGATTTATTGCCTGGTAAATGCTTGGTTGAAAAGTTACATTAATATGTGTATATCTATATTTTTCATGGCTAACGAAGATGAATAATGTTTTGATTTCATGTTAAATCCTTGGTGATTTGAGAAATTGAGAATATAATTAAGTACATATACTGTTATGAATTGAAAATGAGTATAAATATGGATCCATATGATTTGAAAATGAAAGAATCAAACTTGAAGAAGTGAAAGCCAAAAATAGAGCATAATAGGTTGCAATTGCAGATTGTCTATTGTTCATGCGATTTGGATTTTTTCACCCTATATGCACAACAGAGGAACCCTCGTGTGTAAGCCCTACCTTATAGGCTCTCATGTGCACAAAACGTTATCTCGCGTACACAAGACCCAACCATGTGCACGAGGTCCAACCTCGCATGTGCATGATCCCGACCTGGGCCTTCAGTGCAAATCACCTCGTAACTTGTTCCATACGACTTGCTAGTTGACTCCTCCATGTGCATGAGACATGATCTCACATGCGCACAACTGAGCATTCCTCTATAAATTTGAAATAGGGTAAATTACAAAAACTGCTCCTACAATTTATACTTGGTGTCACTTTAGTCTTTTTTATTTTAATTGAAACAGTCAAAACAAAATAGGAGCGTTAGGAAGCAAGATATGTAGATCACAAAAAATAAATATTAGCCATTTTAATTCAGTAGCAGGCCAAGCAATTGTTCTTTATTCAGTTTTAGAGCTTAATTAAGAGACAATTGGCTGCTTCTTTGCACACCATGATATAATATTGCTCCCAAGAAAAATGTAGAAACTATTTATTGTGAGAAAAATGGTTGGCAATAGGAGACTACATGAATTGTGACACATAGTTAATGTTAAACGATAAATTTAGTCTTGTCAGTGTTACATATTACAAAGCTCCAACAAAAAAACAGTAACGAGAAAGATTTTTGCAGTGTGTATATTTGTCTAATCCAGCTTGAACTTCTGTGACATTAGGGTGACAATCGGCTTATATTTGGTCATGAAGTCATGCTCTAGTAGATTAATTACGTACTTAGATTGATACAAAATAATCCCACTTGAAACGTGTTCCACTTGAATGCCCAGAAAACAGTGTAATGAACCTAGGTCTTTTATGGAAACTCCAAAATTTAATAATAGAACAAATTCCTCAAGTAAAGTTGTTGATGACCCTATCATGGATATATCATTTACATATAAATAATAAGATCAAGGTACCTACTGTTGAATGATGAATAAAAAGGCTTAGATCAATCGGTGCTGTAAAAAAACAGCTTCAAGTAAAAACGAGTTGAACCTATCAAACCATGCTCGTGGTGTCTGTTTTAACCCATAAATGGCTTTATGTATGAAATAGACATGATCAGGGTAACCTTTTTGCTGAAAACTAAGGGATTACTCCATGTATACTTCATCAGAAAACCTTAAAGAAACACATTTTTTATATGAACTTGGCGAATGTTTCATTTGTGTGTAACTGCAATAGCTAGGATCAAGTGAATGGTCCCTGATTTAATAACTAGTGAGAATGTCTCTCAAAAATCAACCCCATCTATTTGGTGGTACTCATTTGGCAACTAAGTAATTTTTGAGTTGTCGTAATGAGTCATCAGAATTTATCTTTTTTTTTTAAACACCCAATAGGATCCACCAATGTCATAAAAAGATTTTGTGGTATAAGACTCCCAAGTCTGATTGTGATGTAATGCTTCAAGCTCCTTTTGCATTGCTTTCATCTTTCTTGGGTGTTGTAAGGTTGAGCTGATAGACTTTGATTCCTTTGGAAAGGGGCCATAGTTATGCAACAAGGCATATCAGGTTCAGCTTGTGAATATCAGATCTTGGTCGAGTTTGCATACTATAAGAACTGACATTTTGAAGAAGAGCTGCATCACTTCTAAAGATAACATTTGATTCTATATATGTTAAAGGTATGAATGTATCACAGACATGCTCATCAAATGGTATAGTCAACAAATCAGATTGTGGCACGACATTGATAGGTTCATCTATAAAGGAAACCCCTTATATCACTGCTGTAGAATCTACATTGTCATTGACAATTGGTTATAAAGATAGCAAATCATTAAGAACAATTGCTTTGGATAGTGGTGCGTCAATTGGAGGAGTTTCATCAGGTAAACTAGATGAGACTGTTAGGGCATGAGTTGCTGGGACAAAGTGCTCTACTATGCTAATAGGATTCCATGCTTTAAAGGTTGTAACTAGTGTTGTAGGATATGGTATAACAACAAAGGCTAGTTGCTTGAAGGGGAAAATAGCCTCATTAAAGACCAAAGGTTGAGAAATAATTGTCTTCCTTGTTGGAAGGTAATAGTTAGGGACGAAGCTATAATTTCTTTGTAGGGGCCAAAAAATTTTAGTATATTTGACAACTGTATGATTATAAAGCATTTCTTAAAAAGAGAAACAACTAAAAATGAAAAGATGAAAGGTAAAAAAATAAAATACTAACCTTTTATCTATGATTTTCTTTTAGTAGAATCAAAAAATTTATTCCGGTGCTCTAGTTATCAAAGGGAAATAGAACCAAATTTTTTTTTTCAGCATTATGGTTGTTAGAGAAATATTTTGTAGAGAGTTAGAGGTGGATAGTGAAGTATAGAAGATGAAAATGATGAAGAGATGGAGTGAAGAGAGAATGTGCAAGAATAATGACTGATGGCATAGGAAAAAGAAATCTCGAAGTGGAAAGAGAGAGATATATTTTTAAATTTGTATTAAAAGGAAAAAAATTAAAATTTTGTGCACTAGTAATTTTTAATGAGCTGAGATTTTTCATTTACCAAGGGTCATTACGGGAGGTTAGACTTTTCATTTATAAAGAGGGGCTATTATTAATGTAGTACTTATTGTTTATTAAATATGGCACATATATATGAGTAAAATATCATAATTAGGAGAGCCATGAACCCCCTAGCTTCTTCCCTGGTAATAGCAGTATACTCTTTGTGATGATCATTGTATCTAATAGAAATGCAAGGAAGTGATTTGGCATAAAACATATTTTGCTTAGTATGCTATGTGTAAGAAAAACATCTTGAATCTAGAACCTGAAAATACCAATAGTCTGGTTAGCCATTGTGAAACATATAGAATGGTGACTGCCAATTAAGCGTAGTTGTTGGAAGTCTATTAGTTAAGTATACTACAATTGTAAAGGTGCCTCTACAAAGAAACATTTAGGAATGTTGGCATGATTCATTATTGCTAATCCTAACTCCTTGATTCTCCAATGTGTATGCTTAACATATCCATTCTATTTAGAAGTATGTGGATAAGAAATTTGGTGTATAATACTTAATTGTTGCACACGATGTTGAAAGGGTTGATTCACAAATTCACCTCCCCCATCAATTTGAATTACTTTGATAGATTTTGCATATTACTAAAGAGCATACTTTTCAGATAGCAAGTTTTGGCTAAAAAAATTTGTCTTTCGTTTAAGTGAAATTAACCAAATATACTTTGTGAAGTCAACAACAATAGTAGCATAATAATGAAAAATATGGACAAAAACTATTGGTGCAGGACCCCACAAATCTATATGAAGTTTTTTAAAGGCAACCATAGTCTTAGAATTGGAAATCGAAAAAGAAAGGTTATACATGTTCTCCGACTGACAAATTTTTACATAATGAACATAGAAATTTATTGCACACTACTTTAATCAGACCAAAACTATGAATATGAGCTACCACAACTACTTGAGGGTGACCAAGTCATTGATAAAAGGTGTCTTTAGTGACTACCCGAAACCTTGTTTAAAAAAGAGCAACTGGAGCAACTTGAATGATGTACAAGTTACCTTACTTGATGCCCCTCATCAACACCCTTTATATCACTTAGTCCACTATGACAAAATCTTCATTATAAAATTTCCTATTTACTAGATAATTTGAGGTAAATGTCACTTAGTCCACTATGACAAAATCTTCATTATAAAATTTCCTATTTACTAGATAATTTGAGGTAAATTGATCAATAGACAAAAGATTTCTTTCTAATTAATAGACAAAAGATTTCTTTCTATGTCCAGAATCAAAAGCACGTCAATGAGCATAATTTATGAAGAACCCAAATCCAGAGTAGTATCATCAATATGAATGATATGTAAAAATCCACCATCGCCACCAAACACATGATCAGTAACCTTATATGTGTTAGAAAAATTAAATAGATTTTTGCAATTCCCAAGAACGTGAGCAAAATAATAAAAGTAAGAATAAAAATGAAAGATAAAATCACACAGATGAGATACAAAGATTTTACGTGGTTCACCACTAGGGTTACGTCCATAGTATTACTAGCTATTCTACCTTATTATCAAAATTTGTGATAGATTGTACAAGAGACAAACATAGGCTCCATTTGAAGACCTTCAGCTGGTAGCTCAACTAGTAGCTACTAGTTTTTTGACTTTTTCTAAAATGATCAAAGTTTACCCTTTTACATTTTAATATTCTTTTAAACCTTTAATGGCAAAAATATCAAATTAACAAAAAGTTAAAAAGTTATCTACTAAAAAGCTAACTTTTTTCCTTTCCCAAACACTTAAAAAAAAAAAAAACCTAATTTTTTAGTAGTTAGCTACAAAAAGCTAGTTTTCTTTACTTCCCAAACCAAGCTATAATATTTATACCCAAAATAAAAAACCCTAAAAAATACACCAAGTCTAGATCCCATTAACTAAGGCTCGGTGAATGTCCAAACTCAGACTATACAACTTTTTCGAGTCGAGTCAAAACAAAATCTAAGTCATGTTTTTTAGACTTCACAAACCTAACAATATGAACGAAGATTATGCAAAATTAGGAATGGCAATGGGATAGATCAGAGGCTTATATGGTAATATCTGAAATTGAACTTTGAATCTACAGTCCGTCCCCGAAATCCATCCCTAACTTGATACATAACTTGATTGTATGTATAACCTATTACTGAATCACCAAAACCAAAATAATACATAGACATCATCACAATAATAATTCACCAAAATAATACATAAATATCTCTAAAATGAACAATTTACTAAATTACTATTTCACTAACTAATACATAATAAAAATCCATAATTCAAAAGTGCCAACATTGTCCCAACTCAAAATAGCAAATACAGAATATAATAGTTCATAACATAATTATTAATTCTAATTTTCTTAGACCTCTAAAAAACATCCATACAAAGTTCCAAAGTTCCATACCTCTTGTCACGCACAAAAAAAATAATAATTATAATAAAAAATAAAAAATAGTTAGCTAACAACTAATAGAAGACTGCCCTAAAACCATAGGAAGACGAAGAAAAAACCTTAAATTTTCATATGAACTATAAAGAAAAAACCACAAATTTTTATTAAACTACCCATATGAAGTTATGAACCATAACAAGTTCAAACCACAAAATTTTGTAGTACTAGTTTTGGATATATGACAAAAAATAGAGGGGTAAATTACACCTAAACCCCTCCACATTTAGGTAATTACACCCAATACCGCTAAACGTTTGAAATTAGCAAATATCTTCTTATTTTGAAACGTTGCTAACCCCTGACCCTCCTTCGTTAGTATTCCGTTAGAGTTTCAGTTAAAATAATGACGGTAGCCAATTTTTTTTTTCAATATACCAAGTTTACACCCTTTCTCTTCTTTTATTATTTTAATAATGATTAATATTTAAATTATTTTTCATTTCTCACTGCCCCTCATCTCTCTCATTTTCCATGCTTTACTTTGCCCCAAATTATCCAATTTATTTACTCTCGTGCCCCTTTCATATCTCGGAAACACTACCATCAAATTTGGCATCAGATTTGGCCATAGAGGTGGAGAAGAAGAACACCCATCCGTTGTAGAAAAAGAAGGGACTGAAGAAGAACCGACGAGTGGTAATGGGCGGGCCGGCGATAGGCTGTGCAGCTTCATTGAAATCCAATACAAAAGTTCTTAGTCTCGTTCTAATCGAAATGAGTTTCAAACCCTAATCTCAAATTATGTTTTCTTCCCCCCCAGCGTGGACCTGTTGATGCACAGTTTTCAATCACTATAAAGTTCAATGATGGTTAGGTATTTCTTCCAATTGTTTGAATAGATAGATCTATAGAATTTGAAATCATATTTGAATTTATTGTTCACCTTTTAGCTTGGGTAATTTGCTACATCTTTGATCTTTGGATAGTAGATATGTGAGCTGTTCTTATGTATATGCCAAATTAGGATTGAAGACTTCCGCTGATTGTTACATTGTTTGAGTATAATCTGATGTCATTATTTGCCCTTTTTTGTCTATAGTTGCACCTTTGGATTTGAAAGCTTTTGGGTCTTATTGATAAGTGATCTTTGGTATTGATTTCTTCTAATGGCCGTAAGAAACAATTATGGAGATTAGGGGTTTTTTGTTCCCCATCTTTTTTGTTTGAAATGTTGTAAAAATATTGAAAAAAATAATGTTATAAATATAACATGTCTCCTTTTATTAATATGTTTCTCTTGTAATTCTAATTGGGTCTGATTAATTTGGTTTCAACTAGAATTATCAGAATCGGGAATTGGACACAACTAATAATTTAACATAATAAACAAAATAAAATTTTATAATTATACTTAAATGATATTTCCAAACAAAAGATATTTATTTAAGGCACGTGAGTAATATTAATGTTTAATTATTTTTTACTTTTATTTTTTTAATTTCAAATATCTTTGAAATAAAAATAAGAAATATGTTTGGTGATGTAATTTTATTGACATTAATTAATTTTATTTAAATAAAATATATAATTTTATTAAAAATATAAAATTAATTAAATTCAATAAAATACATTTAAAATTTATTTGATTGATTAATTAAATAAAATATATTTAAATTAATTAATTTAATGTTATAAAATATTTATTTTAATAATAATTAGTTTTAATAAAATATATTAATAAATAACATAATTTAATAGCAAATTATTATATTTAATAAAATTGATATGGTTTAATAAAATAAACCTTTTTAATAATAATTTTTTCTTTAATAGTAGGTTTATTTTTCATAAAATAAATATTCTAATATGTAATTATTATTAATTTTAATTTTACTAAAATAAATTTTAATATGTAATTATTATTTATTAGTAAATAATTTTAATTGAAGAAAATTAATTATTTTAATCATAAATTATTATTCAACTTTAATAAAAGAAAATTGTGATAAGGGAGAGTGGTTTTGGACTGCGCATTAAAAGAAAAAAACAAAATGATGGGTCAAAGGTATAATTATCTTTTTCACTAAAATTTTATCAGAGTGAACAGCAAAACTATCAGAGAGGGTCTAAGTTAGCAACATTTCAAAATAAAGAGACAAATGTAAATTATAAATGTTGAGGGGGTCTGTGTGTAATTTATCCAAAGTAAATGGTAAGTTCAATACGATTCATAGAGATTTAATGTTAATGACAAACTAATAGAAAAAATACAAATTCAAAATATTCTCCACCAATGGCCACCGCCAACTGTCAAAGAGGCAGGCAAACTTCAATAAAAAGTCACCAAAAAATGGGATGTTGAATGCTACAGCTCATGAAAAAGTATATTACCCAAGCATAATTTCAGTTTGATGTGAATGAAGAACAATATGTTAATAAGAAATAAGAACAACTTCTTTACGGGATGGTAAGAAGCAAAAACAAATCAAAAGACTAAATAAGAATAAGTTATGCTAATGAATTGCTAAAACAAAAGATGTGAAAGATTATCTAGGGTTTGTTACGTTTCCATTTTACCTCGAGAGTCAAAACTGATAAATCCAAAGATGGGTAAGGAAAAAAAAAAACATTTAAAAAGGCTTACCGGAGGCATCTGCCATGCTCTTGGAACTTGAAGCACTTTAAAGCCACAAAAACCTGCAAGTCAAAAATGCGAGTAAATAAAAAAGGATACATCCACATAACATTATAAAATAAGAGAGAAGATGAACTCACCATGATAGAAAACAACATGATCGACACTTTCATAGCATAATCAATCATCAATAGTGGTTACACCAAACATACAATCATCAACGTTTGTATACTTGTCATTGATAGTTGGAATCTCTACGTTAAAGAAAAAGAAGATGTAACTAAAGACAATAAATGGTTATAGCATATTAGCAAAGACAAAATGAAGTATAAAAAAGAGGGAAAGATTAGTAAAATTACCTTTGTTCTCAAGGCCGCCAACCAACTTTGACTACACATTGATGCTTCTAAAGTTTTCAGATGAAGTCTGTCTCGATTTGGACTCACAACTCTACCACTAATGTTAAAGGATGATTTTAATGCAATAGTAGATATACGAACGGCCAACAAATCCCTAGCTATGGCTTGCAAAGTAGGGTACTTTAAATAATTAGATTTCCACCATGCCAATGTATCAAACTTCTCGCAAATCAATAACTACTGCTCCTTCAAATAATAATCTAATTCTAACTTTACATGCACAGTTTACTTTCCTTTTGCTGATCAAGTTCAAGAACATAATCGAATAGAGAAGATCTATTCCTCAAAGTGGAGGGTAGTGGTAGCTTGCTTAAAGCTTTACTACTTTTCTTGCTTGAAGTTTCACTAATT
>QLOD02000030.1:12587533-12600511 GCA_003260245.2 Sideroxylon spinosum | reverse complement strand
GCTCCTTTTTGTTATTATAAATATATCTATACCATATATATAATTTTTATATTTTTTTTTCAATATTTGGGGGCCATCCCCTAGAGTTAGAGGATAGTTTTGCACATGTGTAGACCCCATGCACCAAATAAACGGCCGAAATTACACTATATGACTATGCATATCTATATAATAAATCTGCTCAATAATTTGACATTTATATAATACATGAATGACTGAGATTGGTTCTTTTTAAATGAACGGTTGAGGGAGATTGATTAAGTTCATGCCTTCGGCATGGATAACCACTAGTATATATATATGGTCCGACTCAAATGTAAATAATCATCAATGGCTTCTTTAATAGAGCATGTTGACTACTCGTTTGGAAAAAAAAACAAAAAAAAAAAAAAAAAAACAGTAAAATGAATTCTAATTGTCGTTTTCACAGGTTTCTTAATTGATTCTAATTATTGTTTTCTCTCTAGTTTCTTTGAAATTTCCTTTTAAGTACATAGAAAATATGTAAAACATTTTTTCAAGATTTCATTTAGTTCGTTTTTCGATTTTTGTTTTTTTGTTTTTGTTTTCTATTTTTTGTTTTAAGTTCATTTCTATTTTGTATTTTTGAAAATAAGAAAAATAGGTCAAACGTATTTGGTCATTTGTGATTTCAAATTTTGTTTAAAAAAACAGAAAATGAGTTTATACATGAAATAAAGAATGACAAAAAGTCGTTTTAAGTATTTTCAATTCAAAACAAGAAAAATCTCAAAATAAAAAAAATAGAATATTTTTTTTTTATTTTAGGATTTTTAAAGGCTAAAACACATAAAACAAAAAACAAAAAATAAAAAAAACAAACCAAATGCCACCTAAAGTTTTTAAAATACCATAATCATATCTGAAATTGGCTTTCGCGGAAGTATCATTCCGACCTTCTAATAATTATGGAGGAAAATACTAAACAGGTCCTAACTTTAAAGTAGTAACAAATACCTTTCAAAAATAAATAAATAATAAAGTAGTACCAAACAAAAGTATGTGACTTGAAGAATTAGAGAGCCTGCATTGAATTTTCACTGCAAGATCATGTACTATTTATTTGAATTGTTATATTTATCTGAGTTATTGGATTGAATCAATGTGGGTCATATCAAATTAGTTATGAAATGTCACTCTCGATGCTCATGCATATTCATGCACCTTTCTTCTCCTCCCCACTAGAATAGCACCAAAGCACCAATTATATGAATAGGATTCACAACAGCTGTCTAGATTTTGTTTTGTACGTATAAGACGAAGACGACATATACAATATGAAATGGTACGACGCCCATGCTTCCGTACCTTAGCGCGCATCTATAATATATATATATATATATAATTTGGGGATGAAAAGAAGACAATAATGCATGATGCTGAGTAGAGCTAGCCGGCAGATCAGAGGTAAGGCCAATTATTCCAGTGAGGTCAATTTGGGCACCAAGTGACAAGACTCATGCCAGTTCAGAAAGATTGATAAGGATGAGATTTGGTTGGTAAGGATTATGCTTGGGCAGAGGTGAAAAGGAGAGGCTTTGAAATCTTCCCAAGTGTATATGCTGGAGGATGAAGAGGCAAGATCCATGTGGGTAAAGCTCTACGAAGGATCCTCACTTCTAGAGAGAGAGAACAAGCATATAATATGTAGTAGCAATGGCATACGTAATGCCTGGCCGGTTGCTATTTTGTAGACAAGATAATCTTGAGAGGAATTTGTTGACTTTGCACATGGAAGAACTAGCATCCGCAAGTTAGTTTAGGGTGATATTATTAGACAGTCGGATCTGAATATAAAATTACTGAGGAAATATGAAAATCACACGTAATAGAATTTTTTTAAGTTAAAATTAACCCATTCATTTTTAAATAATTTAGTTATTTAATATATTTTTTAAATTTTAAAATCTTCAAAATGTAAATATAAATTGACACGAATTATGAATTTAAATACGAAACATGATACAACATAAAACGGATATGTTATTCCTACATTAATACACATATTACTTAAAGGATAAATTACATTTTGCACCCTTTGATTAGTTTTAGATCGAATTACAATTTAATCACTCTAATTTTAATCTTTGTACTCAACTCCTTACACTCTTAGCTACGTTTAAGAAGTGTGATCCTTTTATCGAATTCAATAATGATAAAGGTCACATGTCACACATTTGCAATTTTTTGTCATATTTAATTAACAACTCTTGACAACAAGAGCAAATTGAAACTCATTACGGGAGTTAGTGTTACAAATAGCAATAAAAGGATTAAAATAAAATTCGATCAAAGCATAAAAGTACAAAATGTAATTTATCTTTACATATTTTTTTTTTTTTTTTTTGGTGAAATAGTTAGGGTAACTCAAATTTCAATTATTTATGCAGTTTCATACCCACAAAGGGATGTATAGAACTATAATTACTTAGAAGGACATATCACATTTTATATTATTGTATTTTACACTGAATTCACTTTACAATATGTATTTTTAATTATAATAATTAAATCTTTATATTTTTAATGTTACGCCCTAGATCTCGTGATTCGAAAGGTGAAAATAATAATAATAATAATAACAGCAGATAAGCCTCATTCAAACCGGGCATCAGTGCTCTGTCACAATCCTAATAATATAATATCTTGGCCTTGTGACTTTATAACCATATTGAATATGTTCAAATTTGATAATATTACATTCCTAAACCAAACCAAACCAAACATTTTCCTACTAGGTGTAGTCAACTATATAGATTTGACAAGGCTAATCAAATCTATTTAGGGTCATGTTATCAATTAGATTTATGTAGGTAAGGTCATGTTTAATAGTTTCTTTCCAACTTCTCTTGGATCTCTCTCTCCCTCTCCTATTCTTGACAATCTTTATGTTTTCACACCTTTTAACTAATGCCTCTGTTGGACGCCTTCTAACATGGTTGAACCATCATAATCAATTTTCTCTCATTTTATCTTCAATCGGTGTTATTCCTACTTTATCTTTAATCTCTTCGTTCATAATCTTATCCTTCATTATGATCCCGCACATCCATTTTAACATTCTCATCTCTGCAACTGTCATCTTTTGAACATGATTATGCTTTACTATCCAACAGTTCGATCCATATAACAACGCTAGTCTTACCGCCACCTTATAATACCTTCCTTTCACCTTGAGGAGGACTTTCCAATCACACAAGATCCCTCAAAACATTCCTCCATTTGATCCATGCAACCTGAATTCTATGACTTACTTCAGTATTAATCCCTCCATCTTATTACATCATAGATCCAAGGTACTTAAAATTTTTTTTCTTTACAATTTTTTGTATGCTCAAACTTATTTCTATGCTACCAGTTGTCATACTATGACTAAACTTGTGTTCCATATACTTCGTTTTGCATCGAATTAGCTTAAACCTTTTGTCTCTAACATTTCCCAAATGAATAAAATAATATTTAATGCAATACTTAATCCAGCATAGCGAGCCTTACCTAACTTTTAGGTTCCTCACATATAGCACAGTCTATAGGAATGTGAGTATTAATTCATTTGTACCCATGATGTATAATAAAAACATATATAATATGCAATAACAAATAAAAAACATGTAAATATCATAAAATCAATATCTAATAATTATATATCATTTTAATATCCAAATAACAATAACCAGTAATCATAAATCAACATCAATATCCAAATAATCAACATAACTAATTATCCATTTATTATTTTTCTTTTATCTCTTTATAATTTCAAATCATCACATCAAAGTCATGGGATGGATGACATCAACATCATCTTATGGGCCAACAATCAACAGAAATAACCAACTGAAACATCATCGTTTGTGAGCATAGGTTCACGAGCCATAATTAGCCAAATCAATGTTGTCGTTTGTGGAATAACTCCACGAGCCATGATTGTTAACCAGGTAATCGTCGTCGTTTATGGATCGAGGTTCAATGGCCACGATTAATTAGAATAAATGTTGTGGTGTAGGTTATTAACTTAATGCATAATAACCAACTTGTGTGTAAGTTTAGGGCCTTTCAATCCAATTGTAGCCTCTGTAACTCCCTATTTTCCAATATCTGTCAACCCCACAATCACAACATTATTCACATTTTATCTATCTCTTTCTTGTTACCATTAACATATCATAACCATTTACTAACAATGTATCACATTATCAAAACATTATCATTAATAACATGCTCATCTCATCATATCGTTCATGATCAAATTTCTTATTTAGTCATAATCATATTTCCCTTGACATAATTATTTACAAAATAACCAAATCATGTATTTATTATTTATTTAGTGTAAAAATATTTTATAAAACCTTTATATTCAAAGTTGAGGAAGAAATCAAATTTTAAGAAGCCAAAAGAGATAAAAGGAAGTTTTGGACCTAGTTAGTGCAGATGGATGAGGGCATGCGCCTAGACTTAGGGATCCATGTGCACGGACCTGGGGTTGTAGCGTCGGGTGTTTTACTCTATTTTCATTTTTATCTAGTTTCTCAGTCTAGTTCTCAAACGTAGCATTAAGAAAACTCAACCATCTAGAGTTGTGGCAAAACTTAAGCATCTAGAGATGGTTAGGTTCAATAAACCTGACCCTGCCGAGATGATAGGTAGAGCTCGACGTTCTATAGATGGTTGGTTCACGAAACCTGACTACTCAGAGATGATAAATAGAGTTAGCCATTCGGAGATGGTTGGGAGTTGTTGGAATATTTAGGAAATATTGTTGGTATATTTATGATTGGATGTGGTTATTTTGGGATAGTAGCATATACTGGTTGATGCCAGTTTCCTTTTGTAACGAAACCTTTGATTATAAATTAAGAATGGGGGAGAGGAAGATATAACCTTCTCTCAATTTTTTTTTCTTCTGAATTTTCAACTTGGTATTAAAGCAGCCAAAAAAAAAAAAAAAGGTGCACAGAGGCACTGTTTGTCACTGAAGTGAACAGAGGTGAATCATTCTCCACTGTCGGCGACCGACGATCCTCATCAGGCCTCCGACGATCTCCAGTGGTGAAGGAACACCGGTAGAGGAGGCCCTACGCGCTTTCACGCATCGTCGAAGTTTAAAGCCCTATCCCACGCGCTGTCGATCTGACCAGGGCGTGGATGGCCAGTTGAACTCTAGCGACACCTTGCTGGGCTCGTCTCTCGCCGACGAGTCTTTTGCCATGCTTCGTTGCTCGATCTGTCTTCGTTTGATGCTCCTTTGAGATTTTTACAGATCTGTCTGGCCTACTAACGTCAGTTCGTAGATCTACCATGCCAGATTCATTGTTTATTACTCTTGGTTCTAGATCTCAATCGATTGCCTGTTAATTTCTTGCATTGTCGTTTTTGTGTCTCTCGATTTGAGACTACTAAGTTGTTGACAGTCCCGTGCTTCCTCTTTTGTGTGCTTCTGCTTCTTCGCTCTTTTTTTCAGTGGGTATCTTATTTGATTTGTGTTCTGGAGATGGCTGACAACAAGACTTCCTCAGATGAAGGTTCCTCAATTATTCCTATGCTTGCTATTTCTATTGACAATTTTCCAAAGTTTGTGAGCAATTGAATGGAGCTGCCAACTATCTCACTTGGTCCCATGCTATTTGTATCTTTCTTGTTGGTCGACAGTTGGAAAGCTTCATTACAGATCCTCCTCCAGATTATAAATCTCCCATGTACTAGCAGTGGCGTGCAGCGAATGCTAATGTTATTAGTTGGTTATGGCATAGCCTTGATCCTTCAGTTTTCTCGGATTGTATCCTTGCGTAACACATCTAAGGCAATTTGGGATTCTTTAGCAGATTCTTATTCTCAACGTAGCAATATTTCAGAGGTTTTTGAAGCCTGCGAGCGGCTCTTTTCTTTCCGACAAGGAGACAGATCATTCTCGAATTATTATAGTACTCTTAAGGCTCTTGGTGATCACCTTCTACAGCTCCGTCCCTTTCCCAAGACCAAGACAGAGATGATACGATAGTGGGATGAGCTTATGACTGTTCTTCTATTAGCTAGGCTCAATGACAATCTTTGCAGTTACTGAGATCAAATTTTAGCTGGTGAGACTATTCCTCCTTTAGCCAATGCTTATTCCCGATTACAGCGCTCTTCCTTGAGTCACCGTCATCATTCGACGCCGTCTACTTTAAGTGGATCAGATTCTGCTACATTAGTAACTGGTTCTGGTGGTCATGACGGTTCTCGAGGTGGCTTTCGTGGTGGTGGTCGTGGTTTTGGACGCGGCAACAAAAAGTGTACTCATTGCAGTGCTACCAATCACACATGGCCCTACTGCTGGAAGAAGTATAGACGTCTAAATCAAGCTCACCATGTTACTACTGATTCTACTTGCTTTGAAGCAGTTTCTGGTTCTACTACTTCTGGTTTGAGTGATCCTGTTAATCCTGGTGCAGTTTCATAGGGTTTCTCCCCGGCTAAGTTGCATGCTATTGTGCAGGCTCTTCGTATCTCTCGCTCTTCGAATTCCACTGCTACTTTAGCCCATTTAGGTAATAGTGCTTGTTTTTCTTCATCATCTACTCCACAGTGGCTTCTTGACTCTGATGCTAGTGCTCATGTATCAGGTAATCCTTCCTTATTTTTTGATTTGACTACCACTACTCATCGTCTTATATTAGCTGATAGATCTTCCCAGCTTGTGGCCAGTAAAGGATCCTTCAACCCTTCACCATCATTTTCATTACCTTTGAGTCTTTAAATGCCTAACTTTCCTTTTAATTTATTATCTGTTATTCAGTTAACAAGACTCTTAAATTGCTCCATAACATTTTCTCCATCTTCTTGCATTTTTCAGGATCTCAAGACGTAGAGGATAATTGGTTCGGGATGTGAGCGTGATGGTCTTTATTATCTTAATCCTGTAAGTTTTGCTTCGTCTCCTTTTTGTCTTCCATGTATCAGATTCTCCTCTTCAATGGCATTGCCGGTTGGGTCATCCATCTTTGTCTCGACTCAAGCTTGCCGTACCTAGTCTGAATTCTGTCCCAAGTCTCGAGTATGAAGCTTGTCAACTGGGGAAACATCACCGTCGTTCCTTTCCTAGTAGTAGTCACAGTCGTGAGTCTGAACCATTTTCTGTAGTCCATACGAACATTTGGGGTCCTTCTAGAGTCTCTACTGTTAATGGTTATTGGTATTCTATCATTTTTGTGGATGATTTTTCTTGTATGACATGGTTATTTTTAATGAAAAATTGTTCTCAATTACCAAGTATTGTCTTACGTTTTTAAAATGAAATTATTACTCAGTTTGACAAAAGAATCAAAATTTTACGATCTGATAGTGCTTTAGAATATACCAAGTCTATCATGGAGAAATTTTGTGTTGACGGGGGTATTATTCATCAAATCTCATGTGTTCATACATCTCAACAGAATGGCATACCTGAACGTAAACATCGTCATCTATTGGATGTTGCCCGTACTTTACAGATACATATGAATGTCCCAAAATCGTATTGGGGTGATGCTGTCTTAACTGTTTGTCATCTTGTTAACCGTGTTCCGTCTGTTACTCTTGGTAATCGATCTACTTTCTCTCTTCTTTACCCTTCTTCCAATCCTTTTCCTTTTCCTCCTCGTACATTTGGTTGCACTTCCTTTGTTCATAATCTCGATCCTAGTCTGGATAAATTGTCACCTCAAGCTCGTCGATGTATTTTCTTGGGTTATTCTCGTACTCAAAAAGGATACCACTTCTATCATCCTCCATCTCGTCGCTTATTTGTTAGTGCCGATGTTACATTTTTTGAGTCTACACCCTATTTTCAGGTTCAGGGGGAGTTGTCAGCTCGTGAGGAGTTCCCCTTTCCTCATGAGAGGGGGAGTCACCCACATTTATGGATCCCATTCTTCCTATTCTCAATGTGCCATTACAAGTCTATCAGCGTGGCGCTCGTCCCGCTCCACTCACCAATGCACCTGTGGATCCTGCACCACCTGTTCTTGATACGTATACTCCTGCACTGGACACTTCCATCACTAGTCAGGATGAACTAGAGCCTCTTGCTATTGATGATCTTGATCTTCCTATTACCCAAAGAAGAGGTAAACGTACATGCACTCAACATCCCATTGCTAACTTTGTTTCTTATCATCATATGTCACCTCGATTTCGATCCTTTATTTGTGCCTTGTCCACTATTTCTATTCCTCCATATTATAATCAAGCACTATTATCACCGGAGTGGAAAAAAGCAATGGATGAGGAAATGCAGGCATTACATCATAACTAGACATGGGAATTTACTCCACTTCCTCCGCGAAAGAAGACTGTTGGTTTCCGTTGGGTTTACACAATAAAGTACCACCCTGATGATTCAGTTGGGCGTCTCAAAGTTCGTTTGATCACCAAGGGTTATACTCAAACTTATGGTATGGACTATCTTGAGACTTTCTCACCAATGGCTCGTCTAAATTCAGTCGACATTCTTCTTGCAGTAGTAATGTGCAAGTCTTCGCCCTTATTCCAGTTGGATATTAAAAATGCTTTTTTACATGGTGAACTACAAGAGGAGGTGTATATGGACCAACCACCAGGGTATACTGCTACAGGGAATGAGCATCTTGTTTGCCGATTACGTAAAGCCTTGTATAGGCTTAAACAATCTCCACGAGCATGGTTTGATCGGTTTAGTTCTGCCCTTTTGGAATATGGTTTCAAACAGTCCAACTCTGATCACTCGGTGTTTGTTCATCAGTCCCCATCTGGAACCATTATCTTGATTGTTTATGTGGATGTTATCATCATTTCTGGTGATGACACTAAAAGCATTTCAGAATTAAAAAGTTATTTGGGAAAACAATTTCATACAAAAGATCTCGGAGTGTTACGTTAATTTCTTGGGATTGAGGTTGCCCGTTCTTCCTAAGGTATATCTCTATCTCAAAGAAAATATATTCTGGATTTACTTTCTGAGACTGGACTTTTAGGTTCTCGTCCCACTGATTCTTCAATGGATTCTTCTGTTCATTTGGATACTGAAAGTGGTGATCCTTTCCCTGATGTTGGTCGTTATCGATGCCTTGTGGGTAAGCTAATTTATCTCACTGTAACTCGTCCTGATATCACATATACAGTTGGTGTGGTGAGTCACTTCATGCATACACCACGCAAACCTCATTTTGAAGTTGTGTGTCGTATTATCGAGCTTCCACCACAATGGATATTATTGGATACAGTGATGCAGATTGGGCTGGTAATAGTTCAGATCAGATGTCTACTACTGGATACTGCACTTTCGTTGGTGGTAATCTTGTCACTTAGGCATAGTAAGAAGCAGACTGTAGTGGCTCAATCTAGTGCTGAGGCCGAATATCGTGCCATGGTTCATACTGCATCTGATATGCTTTGGGTTCGATCTCTTCTTCGAGATTTTGGTATTAATATTGCAGCTCCGATGTCTATGTTCTGTGATAATCAAGCTGCAATTTTCATCGCTAACAATCCTGTTTTTTATGAACGTACCAAGTATATAGAAATGGATTGTCACTTTATTCGAGATCTCCTAGTTAAAAAAGATATAATTACTCCATTTGGACGATCAGAATCTCAGTTAGGTGATATCCTCACCAAATCTTTCGCTAGTTCATTATTTCAGAAAATGTCTACCAAGCTGGGCATGTTTGGTCTTTATGCTCCAGCTTGAGAGGGAGTGTTGGAATATTTAGGAAATAGTATTGGTATATTTATGATTTGGATGCGGTTATTTTAGGATAGTAGCATATACTGGTTAATGCTAGTTTTCTTTTGTAACGAAACCTTTGATTATAAATTAAGAATGAGGGAGAGGAAGATATAACCTTCTCTCAATTTTCTTTTCTTTTGAATTTTCAACTGGAGTAAAACTCAACTATTCAAAGATAGATAGTAGA
Source organism: Sideroxylon spinosum (assembly GCA_003260245.2). NCBI lineage: Eukaryota > Viridiplantae > Streptophyta > Magnoliopsida > Ericales > Sapotaceae > Sideroxylon > Sideroxylon spinosum. The sequence goes on along the minus strand of QLOD02000030.1, from coordinate 12,590,576 downwards.
TCGACAAAACATATGGTCAGGGGGAGCGAAAGCAAGGTTGGGCATTGCACTAAGAAACTCAACTATTCAAAGTTATGTGAAAAGCTCGACAATCCAGAGTTAATTGGGTTCACGGAACCTGATTGCTCCGAGATGGTGGGCAGAGCTAGACCATTCAAAGATAGTTGGCTTCAAGAAACCCGCCTGCGTTGAGATGGTGAGCAGAGCTTGCCATCCGAAGATGGTTAGGAGTGAAACTCGACTGTCTAGAGATGGAAGGTAGAACGATGAAACACAAACATCTAAAAGAGAGAGAGCAAATATGGTTAGACGTTGCACTAAAAAAACTCAATCATCCTGAGTTATGGAAATACTTGACCATGTAGAGATGGTTGGCTCACAAAACCCGAACGCTCAAGATGGTGTGTAGAGCTCTCCAGCCCAAAAATTAATAAATATATGCATGCCATGAAAAATTGGAAATATCTATGTAGTTTACTATATATTCATATATATATATATATATATGAATAGACAGATTAATAAGCATATCTAGAGAAGTAATTAAAAAAAAAGGAAAAAAAAAAGGAAAATTATGGATCTCAAACATTGAAAGAAATTACCTTCATTGTTGACAATGACTTTCACATTTGTTTTTATCAGGAAATTAATATAAAAAGCAAAAATTTTTAAGAACCAAACATCTGGACAGGACCCCACAGTCAGCATCAAGCCACTATTTAACGTTATAGTCATGAACATAAGATTACTAAATTATGAGAAAAATGAGGAAAAACCCACTAATAACCCACTGTAAAGCTATTGCTAGTAAAGTTTTTGAATGAAATAAATACCATATGCATGGATGCCAAAAAAAATAATAATAATAAACCAAACTAAGCATTTTCCCCTGGGTGGGATCGGCTAAATAATAATAATAATAATAATAATAATAATAATTAATAAAAATAAAAATAAAACGTTAACGAAAACAAAACAAAAAAAATTACATACGGAACAACAGTTGACTAATTAATAAAGAAATATATGCTGAGTTTGGCACATTCCAACAATGTGTTAGCCAAAATAATGCTGTAATCAAAAGTATAGGATAAGATCCAACAACAATATTTTCAGTCAAAAAAATTAATTTCGTTTTTGCTCACTTGAATTCAATCGAAAAAGTACCTGATTCTTTTTAGTTTAAAAATCGAACATGTGCATAATTTATTTCATTTTTTTTTTTTAATATTCAGAGTATCTATAATAAATTAGTTTGATAATTATGGACATGATTATTACATAAGGATATACATTAATGTGTGCGAGAGATAGTCTGGGAGTGAGGTGAGAGAGAGAGAGGGGGGGGGGAGAGAAGGAAATTGTAAAATTAGGCACTTCGAGGAAAACAAAAAGCTGGGTAAGGGAAAGCTTGGTTGGGCAAACATATTTCTAGCAGTGACCCCTTAAAGTGAATGCTAATAGGGGTCCTTTTGTGACCGCTTATGATAGACGCTTGTTTCTTAATGTCTTTGAATTTCAAACTTCTGATAGTGGAGAATGTATCTCATCCATGGTGTGGCAGAGATCTCTTGGCCTGCAATCTTATATATCTATTTAAATATCCAAAATAAACTAAGTTCGTTGATGTAAGAAATGAACTGATTAATTCCCTCTACATATTCCCTAAATAACTTATTCAACAAATCAATCTAACTCATGTCCATCCTTTCAACTATTTGTGTGAACATTTAAAACAGGTACAATTATATTTTTTAGGAATGAGTTCATAAATCATAGATATCTACCAGGCATAGCCCAATAAATTTCTTAAATATGTAAATTTTAAAATTAGCAACTTCAAAACTCAATTCTTTAAAACATATTTATTAAGTATTAATTCTAAACTTAACTTTTCCAACCTAATTTTTAAACCCTGAGTCATGTCTTTTAATTTACATTTATATTTTTTCTAAATTCAAAATAATTATTTTCTAACCTGATTTCAACTAGCTTGATTTTCTAACTTTTATAACTTCATTATAAAATTTTAATCCCATTGACCTACACTTAATTACTTAAATTTACAACTACAATCACTTAAAATTTTCATTTAAATTCCAACATCCTAATAATAGAAATTTTGAGAAAATTCTTAAAAGAGTCAAACATCAAATTCAACAAAAAAAAAAAAAAAAATTCAAAGCATAAATGATTGAATATTGAATTCCAGATATGGATGTCTTAATATTACACCTAGTTCCCTATCAGTCAATCTGTTGATATTGTCACGAAATTTTAAAAACCAAATAAATATTTAATATTATAATGATTTATTGATTTATTATAATCGTTGAGATTTCGAATGACAAAACAACTAACCGAAATAGATATTTACGTTAATTATTTTATATATATATTATATCAAATAAATTTAATTCAATTATTTTAATTTATTTGGTTTTAAAATTTCAAAATCATAACTAAAGTCGATAACGTTATTTCAACAAAAAATAATTGAAGCAATTGTTGATTGATAAATAACCGTATTTGGACCTCACAGAACAATACCATGCCAAAAATGGGTCGCTAATATGAATTTTGATGTTAGCTACGTAATATCGAGATCCGTCCAATCAAAAATTGGATGGTTCACGACAAAAATAAATTTAAAAATTTTTACCTAAAATTTTCAAACCTATTTTTTTGGTAAACCGTCTAATTTTGATCGAATGGCTTATAACTTGATGTCACATGACTAATATCAAAAATAATATTAGTCTCCTCCGTCCAACAATACGACCTTCCTTACAAAGACAAAACGTTACATACATTGGATATTAGACAAGACATTGCTGGAAACAACTTAATGCATCAATGCATTGCAGCAGCTAGTTTCTTTTGGATGAGCTCGACTCCTAAGCGGGGAGATAATCTCGGGAGTATCTCCTGCAACAAAATTAAAGGTCCCTTGTGATGTTTCAACCTCAGAAAGCAATCATTAAAAAGCCTATTATTCAAAATACAAATTCCTTGGCAGACCCCATAAGGTCAAATTTCTAGG
>QLOD02000030.1:12529756-12540558 GCA_003260245.2 Sideroxylon spinosum | reverse complement strand
GGGAATAACACCTTCTGATCCCAAAACATTTCATCTTAAAGAAATGGGGTCCGAAACCATTCATCCTCACTGGGAACTGTTGAGACTAATCGATAGGTCCCATACTTAAAAATTTTCCATAAAAATTTCTCTTGCGGGTGTTTGTTGCCAATTTCCACTTGTTTTACTACGGTTAAGTTGTCAAAGAAGCCGGTGGTTGATCTTTAGATCCACAAGCTATAATAAATCGATGAAAGAGATTTCTAAAATTCACCAAAAAAAATTCCAAAATGATTAAGAAGGAAATCATAAGGAGAAAGAATAAAGTTAACCTCTCTAAACTACCTTACCTCCAAGAATCCCATAGTGGCTTACTTGAATCTTTCAAAGAGTCCTACGACAATTTGGTTAAGCCTTCCCAAAAGGTCCTATGGTAACTCATAAAAATCTCAAAGGGTTTGGTGATAATTTATATAGAATCCTGAGGAGTCCTGTGATGACTTGTATAGAATTTCAGAGGCTTAAGAAAATTTGTATAGAATTTCCAACAATCCTGTAGCAACTTGATTTGGGGCTTCCAAGAATCCTGCGGTGGTTTGATTGAAGCTCTCCAGGAATTTACAGTGGCATGATTTAAGCTTTCCAAGGATCCTCTGGCCATCTGATTGAGCCTTTCTAAGGATCTGTCAGGGACTCTTATAGAACTTCCAAGAATCTCAAGGAAATTCGAACAAAGCTTTCAAGAATTTCATAGTAGTTTTTTTTCAAACTAATGAGTTTCTTACGACAACCCTTAGAGAGTATTTGGTGAATCAAATGACTAGTGTGATCCACAATGTAAACCTATTTATAGTTAAGCACTTTGGCGCAAAAAGTTATGAAGTAATTATTCGGAGATGTATTTAAAGAGACATTTGTTTCTATTCGCAATAGCGCATTCAATATTTGTTAATGAAACGCCATCATTACTTGTGTGTGCGCATGAACTCCTTTATGTGCCACGTGATAGCACATGCATAGGAGGCTTTTAAAGGTACCTAAGCCACGCTTAAATGGTCAGATGATTGTGCCATCCTGTGGTACATGGCTTCACGTGCTATGTCACTTCTAACCATGTGTGGAATATTTACATTGCCTCACTCGCGGCTAGTAATCCTATCGTAAGAACATGCAGAATTCACGAACTTCGAACTAGGTTTTTGGGGATCTATTGAACTAATTAACAGTTGATGGGATCATCAGAGATTTAATGGATTGGAGACTGGAATCAAGAGACCATTGCCAATCTAGAGAAAGAATTATACGGGTAATTATTGTCCCCTCATATGCACCAAGTTAGGGTTGAATATCCTTATAATGGATTCAAAGCCCTAATCCTATCTAAAAGGATTCTTTCTTCACCAATATAAACCTATTACTTTGAAGGTTTTGGTATCAATCATTATACTCTCAGCATATTACTACCCTTACCTTCTACTCTCTCTCTCTCTTATTTCAGATTGCCCTGGTTCTGATCCCCTTTACCGAACTTTGGTGACCTCGTTATTTCTCGATAGTTAATATAATTCTTAGAAAGTTTAGACTTCCTTTGTCTACTTACCCCTAACAATAATTAACTAGTGAATATAATATCTTAAACTATTCAACTTTTGAAATAAACAAAGAAAATATTCCTCATACAATTTCTTTCTAACACTGTTTGGTTCTTTTGATTTTGTTCATTTCAAACCTAGACCTGCCTTGTCTTTCTTTGAATTCTTTAAAGAATGTAACATAACATTTTCATAAAAGTAATCCTTTCACATTTTCTTACCAGTATCCTATCCTACTCTATCTGAAGTTTTAATATATAAGAATCATTAAAAGCAGAGATTGTCCTAACATGCGTTATAGGTCTTCACTGTATGTATTATCATAGAAAAAGATTAAGGCGCTAGTTCTCTAGTGATCTTGGTGAGCTCCTATACAATTCTATTATCCCTTTAAATCTAGATCTTAGGATCTCCAGTCAACTAGGTTGGGTTACCATTGTGGCTATTTTCAATTCATAGACTTTAAACTCATTATCAATGGATAATAAATTTAAGCTCTTGTCAAGCCTTTAGTTATTGAATTCACTATATTATCCTTTCATTTTAAATAACTAATAGATATTATACTATTTGTGAGCGATTCTCGCATAATATAGCATCTGCAACATCTATGTTATGACTTACCGCTGTACATATTATTCTGTACTCTTCCAATTATTGCTAATTGACTATCAGAATATTAACAAATAACTAACATAGTAGCTGCATAAGAATATCTTCTAAGAAATTATCAAGCCACTTAGATCTTTCATAGCTTTGTATAATGTTGTAAACTCAGATTCCATGGTAAATCAAACTATATAGGTTTGTTTAGAGGATTTCTAAGAATAGTTGTACCCTAAATGTAAAGACACTATTAGATTTGGAGTCTCTACAAACAGATATCTAGTTTACATCACTATATCCTTCAAGTATAATTAGATATCTTATACAATGCAATCCAAATCTATTTGTATATCTTAGATATCTAATAACTCTAACAATTGCTTTCCAGTGGTCTTTGCTCAAATTATGTATATATACTTATAAGCAAGCAATATTCATGCAAGTGTATTTCATAAGATACAATAGACTGCTTTTTATCCGAGAATATTTCAATTGAGATATGCAATTCTTGATATTCCTTGTCAGATGAAGATTCATATTAATATGGAATTTTTGATATTCCTTGTGAGATGAAGATTCATATTAGCAGGTGCTCTCGCTATATTACTATCATCCTTATTAAATTTATCGAGTCTCTACTTGATATAGTGTAACTGAGTTAAAGAATATCCACAAGAAGTTTTGGTGATTTTGACACCAAGTATAACATCTGTAACACTTAAATCTTATGTTGAAATTACTAGCAAATATTTTCTTAGTAGCTTTAATGATATCATTATTCCTACTAACTATAATTATATCATCTATATAAAGATATACAATGACATAGCCATTGGATGTGTCTTTCACATAAACACAACCATCACGTTCATTAATGTGGAACAATTTGACAGCATGATATTGTCAAATTTCTCGTGCCATTTCTTAGGTGTTTATTTAAGTAATGAAAGACTTATTAGTTTTTTATATAATTCTTTCTTTTCATGGAACTGGAAACTCTTCAGATTGTTACATACAAATTTCCGCATTCAACTCAATATCTAAGAATGTTGTCTTAACACACATTTGATGTATTTTAAGGTTATATAATGGTGTATAAACAACTAACATACACATATGGATGTTATTCTTGTAATAGGTGAATATGTATTACAATAATCTACTCATTCCACTGTCCATAGCTATATAAGTCTTACCTTGTATTTATCAGTTGATCTATCATCTTTCATCTTCCTCTTGAAGATACAATTTTACCATAGAGGTTTACTCCTTGGTGGAAGGTTCATCAGATCCCAAGTATGGTTTTGTAAGATTGATTCAATTTCACTATCAATGGCTTCTTTTAAAAACTTGAGATATTTGTTTTCTAATAAAAAAGTTAGAAAATTATAACCTAACAACTTCGAAGTTTTTTTCCCTTTTTACTTCATCTAGGTTCATCTTTGTTTTTCATTGTCTTGTATATCTCTTGCTACATTTTCATTTATTGTTTTAAGAGAACTTGATTCATGTGCAATTTTACAAGAAAATATATTTAAAAAGAATGAAGTATTCCTTGACTCAATAATTGTATTCACGTGTGCCTTAAAATTTTCAAACTTACAAACCAAAAATTGATATGCACTACTATTATGTGCGTAACCGGTGAATATATAAGACCCTCATCTCATTTCCTCGATCCTCCACCCTAAGGTTTCAAATTGAATATTTTTCACAAATTATGGGTGAAACTTTTTACGAATGTTGCGAGTAATTTAATAATCTCCTACATGCCTTCCTGAATTATGAATATAAGTTATGGTGCATCGTAGAATTTTTCTATAATACTTTATTTATCAAAATATGCCAATTGTTGGATGACTTAATGAAAAATGAGTTCTTTATTATCACCCCAGAAGAGACATGGAATATTCTCTAGACCTCTTATGCACACACAAAACTTAAAGGAAAAACAAAGCCTAAATAGAAGTATGGTCATCCAATAATAAAACAAAATAACTACTTGGCCAACTATCGGTCGAAGCTAAGCTCCAAGTGAGTACACCCTAGCCTTGTGGGATCACCTGTAATAAGGATGGGGTAAGCACCATCACTCCATAGGTTTGACTGTGCAAGTGTGCACAAGTGAGCAATAGTCAAACATATAATATATCTCAACATAATCTTAACAAAATATAATATAACAACACAAGTGTGATACAATGGCAACACAAATATCTAAACTCGCTCTACCCCAACTTTAGCTTCGGATAGGTGACATTTAGTGAGGCATGGGAGGCTACCAATCACATTGTTTATGCTTATGAAGAACATATATCTCAATATATATCAAGAATAGGAGACCGAATTACACCCCTATAGGTGTAAGGTTTAGTGGAACCGAGTTACATCTCTTGACCCTTCTGTTTATGAATTGAGTAACATCTTCGGTCAGGCATCTGCTTATTTTAAATAGGGTCTAGCTTCATTCTGAAGAAATTCTTAACATATATTATCTTAAGATTAAAGTCCTAGCTCTAATAACTAACCTTTAGTAACGTATATCGATTAGGATCATCCAATATTTTTAAATCTCATTTTATTATTTTTCTTAAAATCAAGGAGTCCATAAGTTGTGCATTGGCACATCAACAATATCAAAATGGCACTCTCAATTAATCAATAATCATAATAGCCAATCAGATGATGTAACCCCAGCCCCATGTACATGATATACTCAATCAAATATAATCAATAATAAATCTTAACCTTGTAATAAAAGCATGCTATGCTTAAGCATTCATAGTAACATTACAGCCTTAAGATGTGCATAATCATAACATATATCTATGTGATAAATCACAATAAACCTTCTCACGGGAAGGGTGCTTGAAGGGCACGGGAAGAGTGCTTAAAGCCCAGACCATGTGGAACACTCAAGGGAATACCGTTGTGAGTTGCGAGAAGATATGGAAGCACCATATAGGTCATAAGCCTCATAATATGCCTGCGGGAAGAGCTCTCCTATGACTTATAACATGCAGTATAGATTTGAGCTGCAAGAAGCTTGGTTCAAAATTCAAAATCCCCAAATCCAACGTCTCGAGCCCAAAAATGGAACCACAACCAACAAAAATAGTATACACCTTAAGATTATGCAACAATACTCACGAATGAAGAAGATTTAACATGTGTACAAATATGTATATACACATTTATATAGACATGTATCACCATCAACCAAAATACTCTAAATCATGCTAATGATCTTAAAAAAAATATTTAATCACCCTACCTCCCTCAAATTTGAAGAAAAGAAGAAGAAATGGTAGAAAAATCTCAATGCTTAAAAACTTTTCTATTATGTATCTCTCACCTCAAGTGGAATCAACAAGATTCGACACCGCTACGATGGTTACAACAGTAAAAGTGCCAAGGTTCGGCTATCATTAGCCTTCGGCCAACTAACCACTCCAAGCCAAAATCTAGCCTAGGAAAATAAAATAAGCCTAATAAATCAGACCAAACCTTAGGTCTAAATATTTAATCAACCTAAAATCTCAAATAAATTGGAAAAATAAAATATTAGGTGTTACAATTTGGTCAGGTATTTGTGATCACTTTATTCATTGAAAGCTTTCATTACAAATATGAGATATTATGAAAAGAAACAAAATAAAAGTACAAAAAATGAAATAAAGGTTAGGTGTTGGGAGGAGGATGCTCAATCACCATATTTCCCTTACTTCAACTTGGGAAGTCTCTTTAACTTTGGCAATGGGGGTAAGAGGAAGAGAAGGAAGTTCTTCTACTTTAGTTGATGGAGTAGATGGGACAAGTTGCTCGAAGTTAAAGGGGCCACTCTGATTAGAATGGCCAATCCACATCACTAAGTACTTCAGAGATGATGCGAACCTCAATTCGGTGCATTGCAGCTACCCATCCTTCGAAAAAATAATTATTGTGGACTTCAACGATAAGGAACATATTCATCCGTTAGGTCGGCTTGCTTTTTATTAAAAGCCTCAAACCCCCCTATCTTGGCCATATCTATCTTCTCTAAAGTGATTACTCTATCTTATTGAAAGGAATTATTTTAATAAACCCATTTTCACTATATCTTATTTAAGATCCCTCGTATTCTAGTTTGAATTAAAATTAAAATACAGTAAATATTTCCAAGTTTTAAAGGTGTTTTTAGAAAATATTTTGACTTTTTATTTGTAAAGAGTTAAGCTATAAATAAAAGACTTTATATTGATAAAGTCCTATCTTGATGTGGTTGGTTTAAACTAAGTATTCATTTTAATTTTAATGAATTATTTATTTCATTGAACTATTTTATTATATCAGACTAGATATGGAAGACAAATGTTAAAACTTAATTTTTGCATCATCTTATTTCCCTGTGGATTTGATCTTGAACTTACTATGTAAAATTATTTCGTACACTTTTACACTTTGGGGTTATTTTCTTTTAACTACAAAATCTTAATATTGTCAACTAAATTGGTTAAGCTTGAATCTCACCTATATATCACCTCCCAAAGGAAGGGATTAAAGGGAAATCTCATCCCACCCTCGGTAACAGCTATGATTGGAAACTCTACCTAGTCAAAGTTCAAGCCGTCCCCAAGAAACGTAATCTCTACATCTAGGGGAATGTGATAACTATTTGTAAAAGAATAAAGTTTTATTGGGGTGCTAGGTTTGTGCAACCATTTGCCTATGACCAACAAAAGAGAAGAACAAAATACCTGAATAAAAATAAAAAAACTCACTAACGAAACCCCACTAAGACAAAGGAAAACGAGTGATAAGTTCTTAGGACCAGGCTGATCGTTGCTCGGGAAATAATTGGAGAATTGAAAGTTCAAGGATTGTATAAGATCTAATAGTTGTTCAATCAGATCTATATATAGGGGAATGAAAGTGTATTTTGGAGGCTAAAGTAAAAGGCAAAGAGGCGATTTTAGGCGATGAAGATGTGTAAACAATGCCTTGGGCTTTGTGCTCAAGCCATAAATAAAGGCACATGCATGATGATGTCAAGACTGCAAACCTATTAACTAGTTGACCACGCTGATAATTAGGAAAAGGCTTGCCATTTAGACAAAAGGGGAATACTGAAAGTTTTTAAGTTGAAGCCCAAGCAAAGCTAAAATCAAATTGCAGATTAAATCTAATTAAGTAATGAGATATTCCGACTAGAGTAGGGGTAGAATAATGGCACTAAATATAGATTTGATACGTAACTAAGTCTTGACTGTTTGATAGATCACCTAAATATACGTTAAAGTTGTGCCGGAGATGCTTGATGTATGCTTTGGAGTCATATCTTCAATCAGGTTATCAAGTACCTAGGTTTAGAGGTATGATCATAATTTAATTAAATAGTAACTATATATTCAAAAGTTATTGGAGTTAGTACATGTAGTTACTAGAGGAGATAGGCTGGGAAAAACACATTTCACAAACTGTTACATCTCACTAACCCTTTAAACCCACCCCACGCCCAATGAATGCACCTCATTCGCCACCTATATATTGGGAATAATAGGAGGCAAGTGGGCTAATAAAGTATTATAGTCAAATCAAACTATCAATAATATCCATTTCTTACATCTATAAATACTAAAGGCAAGTGCAAAATTGAGTTATGCCCATTTTTGACTAGCTACTTTTTCACTCTAAATATTTGAGTCTTTTTTTCCTCCCTTAATCTAACTTGATTTTCGAAGAGTCATTGATCAGACCCCCTCCCCACCTGATCACTTTCTTTTTCTAGTTTCTGCGTTTCTAGGTATTAATTTGGAGAGTAAAATTCAAGTAGAGTAGAAAGCACATGTAGTATATTTTTATATCCTATACACTTTTTATTGTCTTTTTTTCCCCTCTATTTTTTAGTGACTTAAGTCATCCACACAAACAAACCCTTGGAATTTGTACGTCATGCTCTTTTGATCGATTATCTCATTAAGATGTGATATTGAGTTTTATTGAGTCATTTTAATTAGCTTTTTATTTCTTTTTTATTATTAAAGTAATAATAAACGTTAAAAGGAGACTGAGAACATGCATATAGGTTGAATTTCAGATTATCATATTGTGATTGACTTAATATTCGTGCTTATATTTAAGTATATCTATATAATAAAACACAACTCAATTCAAAAATATCCCTCTCACAATTTATAATGGAGGGTTGAGATTAAATTTTATAAAACAAAAATTGAGATCCTATGGCTGAGATCTTTTAACAAGAAAGCTTCTCTTAGAAGCTCCCGCCTTTCCACTTTCCCCAATCTTCTTCTTTCTTGCTCGGTACACCAGAGAGAGAGAGAGAGAGAGAATACAAGGGTGGTGGAATCGAGGTAGTTGTTGGTGACGTGAAGTAAGCAAAGGAACTTAACCACAATCATCGATCGATCCAGTGCTTTATTCGCTACCTTCCTCCATTGCCCTCCTATCCAACCAAGCATTCTCATCTCATCTCTGTGTTCAACTAACAGGGTTCTCTGCTTCTCAGTTTGATGAGCAAATTTTTCTTATTTCACGCGGATAAAGAAGAGAGAAGCTTTCCCCTGCTCTTTGCCAGATTGCTCCTCTGTGACTTTGCGTCTAACCTTTTCGAGGGTTTTATCCAGAGTATGCCCCAAGCAGTGTTTATTCCTCAACCCATTTCCGGCAATATCCATTTTTTTATTTAACACCCTCAAAATTCCCCTTTTAGAGAACTGATTTCTACAATAAATAGATCAACGGTTGATTTGGGTGTCAAAAGTTAATTTTTAAATTTTTTTGTCATTTTATATGTTTTTAATAATATTTATTTTTTAAAATATGTAATTTTAAAATGCGTTCATCACATTCATTACAAAAAGTAAAAAAAAATCGTAAATCTCATATTCATTTGAATAAAAATTATTCATTTTAAATGAAATAACTAAAAAATTAATATTTTTATTTTTTTAACTATTGCCCAGGTAGACATGAATTTATTTTTATTTTATGAATATAATTAATATGCTTAAAAATTGTATCTGAAAAGCAAAATCAAAATTTGATAGAAAAAATCATATAAAACAGAGAAGAGTTACAAAAAGAAAATAAAAATAAAAATCAAAGCTGATTTTGGCACCCAAATGCGGCTTTAGGCTTTGTCGGGTAACAAAACTAATTTTTCATTTTTGGTAGTTTATTTTTGTTTTATGTGATTTTTTTCTACCAAAATTTGTTTTTGTTGTAAACTGTAGTTTTCGAGTGTGTTACTAGCATTAATTAAAAAGCAAATTGAAAAATTTATATCCGTTTAAATAAAAGGTAAAAATAAATAAATTATTTCGTTGCCTTTTTCTTTTAAATGGATGTCAATTTTTTAATTTTTTTTACGAATGTGATTTTTTATTTTTTATTTTTTTTGAAATGTGAGAATGTGTTAGCACTTCAAAATTAAAATTTAATAAAAAAAATCATATAAGACATAATCAAGCCAAACCTTAAAGTCCACTTTTATTTTTATTTTTATTTTGTTAAAATTTAAATAAACATTTTATTCAAAATTTTAAAATTATAAACTTTAAACTTAAAATTACAAAAGCATGAAAATATTTTTAAATATCCCACTCCACCCTTTTGACTTAATTTTTCATTTACCAAATTAGTCCTAATTTCTCCTATGATTCTTACCTCTTCTTCTCACTCTCCCTCCCTCTCTTGATCTGCAAAACCATTTCTAATTTCTCTCTGTTTTTAATTCCTTCAATAGTTAACAATACTTTAAAAGAAACTAACTCATTACCATACCTTCAATCTTGATTTGTACAACTATTTCTCATTTCTCTCTATTTTTAATTCATTCAATAGTTAACAATACATTAAAAGAAACTAAGTTATTACCATACCTTCAATCGATTTACATGTTATCTCCTTAGTATTATTTTGCTTCAAGAATATTATATATATATATATTCTTGCTTTAAGAATATTATTGTGTTATGGTTATTTTATGTTGGCTGTCACCTTATAGTGTATTGACTAGCATCCATTATATAATTAACAACTCAATTGATTCATACTAACACATCATATAATAATAATTATCACATGATATGATAGAATTATCTCTTAAATACAATATAAACAAAAATTATATATTTTAAGCAAAATTACATATTTTATAATGTTTTTCACATTATCCATCTAAAAGTAAACCTAATTTAATATATGTGGATTTAGAATTCTATTTTAGTTATAATTCTTTTCAAAATGCGAATGTTGTGAGTAAAAAATAAATTTCAAATAAAAAATGTCCAATTATATTAAAGGGATTGTATAAATGAATACTTTAGAAAAATAATAAAATGTTCACATTTATATTATTTTGTAAAAGATAGATAAAAATGTTTATGTATATTTAAGTCCGATGGTATTAACAAAAAGTCTAAATAAAATTATAATAAATGCTTCTATATAATAAAATTTAATAAAGTCTTCTCATCATGTATAATAAAATTTAGTAACTGTTCTAATTTTTGTTTTTTTTTTTTTATCATTTAAAATAGAAAACGTTTTATTATGTTTAGATAAGTAGAAAATTATAGAATTTAAGAGTATATAGAGTAGAATTTAAGAGTTTCTTTTAAG
>QLOD02000030.1:12495513-12510295 GCA_003260245.2 Sideroxylon spinosum | reverse complement strand
TATCTTCTAATTATTATATGTTAAATGTAATCCTAAATAATAGAAAAATAGGTTTAGCTTTACAAATTCTTAAAAATAATTTTTTGTACGCTGCCATTGCTTCTAAGTTTTCTCATACCATTTTTAAACTTTTTAGTTTTTATTTGTTAGATCCTAGTTTACCTTAAAGACACATGCATAAACAGATCGTAATAATATTACTATATAATAATATAATATAATTATTGATACGATAATTAATAAATAATTTACTGTAATTAGTTACTAATACATTATTAGCATAAACCGATAGTGAGTATTAGCTACTCTACCCTCAAAGAATTATAATAGTATATGTAATATAATATAGTTTTTAATTGGATAATTAAATGATATTTTAAGATAACTAGATACGAAGCCAACGGCAATTTTTTAACATTAACTGTCAAAGTAACTGAAAAATAGAGAAGGGCTCATAAGGGACCTTTTGCACCTAAAAGTTTCTAAAGTAGAAAAGTCAGAGAAGCCATCTTCACTGCTGAAATCGCTCAAAGCATTTCAGACAAAAGTACAACGGAATATTAATCAGTGGTCAGACTGTAGAACATCTGAATAAATGAGAATGGGAGCTAAAACCCTGCGAAAGTTTTGCTCCTTTTCTCAAAGATAATGAACACGGAAGCTGGTTGTTCTTCGTTCCATGTTATAGTTACAAGTTTGGGAATTTGTATTTTATTCAAAATTTAATTCGTTGCAATTTAAAATCGAATCAAATCAGGGACCATTTTATCCACGACAAAGTAAAAAAGAGAAAAGAAAGAAAAGGAGGCAATGGAATAGTAGGGTCGAACACCTAAATTAATAGAATTCATGTATTGCTGGCCGTGCAGTGCAAGAAATTGTACAATTTTTTATTTTTTTTTGACAAAAAATAAACTTTAAATATATTATAAAATATTTTAATAAAATTAAATAATTTTAACCGTTATTGAGTTACACTCTTACATTTACTTTTTTATTTGTGTCAAATTTAATAAACAAATATAATGATCAAACTCAAACTACCGTATGAACATTAAAAATTTATATTTTACCAAATCTTGATCTAATTCAATCTAAAATTCAAGATCCTATAATTTATACCAAATATTAAGCCTACCTAATTGGCCCAATCTCTCTTTCATTTTAAACTATTTATCAATTTTAATATATTTTTTATTTTTCTTATTTTTGACTCATTTTGCGAAATTAACTTAAGTTAAATATACTGCAATTGTTAGCTATATTAAAATAATTTTTTGATTGGCTTTATAAAAGTAACTCAAATTAGAAATATTACTTTATTAATCATACATTAAACTTTACAAAAATAATTCAACTACTGAGTATTATTAGTTAGATTTTTAACTGAGTGGCCAATATGACTAATTTAACTTTAACTTTAGAATTTAAAAAAATTATTACCAGCCTAATTAATATTTAGACACTAACAATACTAATCAACAGTAGGAATTTTCCTTTTTTTTTTTAAATTTAAAATATGCTATGAGTTTTTCTAGTATGCGGGGTTAGATTTTTTCAAATTTAATTAATATTAAGATTTTTTGAACTATTTTCCAAGCCTGATTAATGTTTATATATTTTTTTTGTATTTTAAATTTAATTTTTAATATATTTGAAATATATAAATTTTATGACAATAATGAATTACTAGTTAAATAGGTCCATTTTAGATACTCACTAGCTTACTTAATATTACATAAAATCACATGTTACAACCAGGCAACTAAGAAAAATAGAGTTCTGGTTATGCACTAATATTAGACAAAATAATGTAAAATGATAAAAAAAAAATATCAAAAAAATAGAAGAAATAGAGAGTATGTGGACAAAATGAAGTAAAATAGGAAAAAAGAATACTGAAAAATGGATAGAAGATGGGCTATTCCATTTAAAAATTTCTACGAAAAGGAAAATGTCATGCCACTAACCTTATAGTCCGCGATGGATGATATGGGAATACGAGAACTAAATAACATAAATAAAAAACTGATCCAAGGTTAAGTCATAATAAAGAATAACAAAGAGAGCATCCAACATTGTCTCCCATTCCTATATTAAAATAAATAAAGATGATATCAAAAAAATAAAATCCAAGGTCATACTTCATTGAGACAATCTAAGGCTTACTCAGTTATGATAACATCATCATAATACAATTTTAAAAATGTAAATAATTTTAAGACCCATACCTCGGGTTACACAAATAAGAGTACAGTAATCCATCAATAAAATAAAATAACAACTAGGTCATATCCATTAGTCTTCACTAAGCTCTGGGTGACCAGTGCTTGATATCACGAGATCATATATAATAAGGAGGGGACGAGCACTAATAATCAAATAAATAATATAAGTCAACAATCTTAACAAACTATCGTATACAATACGCATGTCATCTACTCCCATTCTTATCTTAAGACAAGTGACATTTAGCAAAGCACGGAGGACCACCAATGCATCATTTATGCTTATGACAAACATCTATCTTCATATAAATCACAAGTGGGGAACCAAGTTACACTTCATAGGTGTAAGACTAAGGGGAACCAAGTAACACCCTATGACCTTTTTACTATGAAACTGAGCTACACACCTAGTCAGGCATCTATTTATCTCAAACAGGGTTTAGTTGCAGTCTAAAGAAAATCTCAAAATAATAATATCTCAAAATTAATGGCCCAACTCCAATGACTAATTTGTAGTCATATATATTAATTAGCAATCATCCGATATTTTTAAAATCTCATTCTTTATTTTTTTTCTCAAAATTAATATACATGACCTATGCCTCGGTATAAGGATATCAACAGAACGAGTATGGCCTTTCCCAACCCCGTTCGTCATGCCCCAAAAATCCACGACTTGCGGAAGCAATAACAAAGAGAGCGGAAGCAATAAATAGCAATAGAATTCAACTTTTGAATACCCAAAGGTCCAATGCTTGCCACAAAGAGTGTTACAATACTATATGCCTCAAACTGGGCTCAAAATCAATCTCCAAAGTAAATTACATGGAATGAAATAAAAATAAATCATTACCAGCTGCTCTATCTTATAGGTCCATCACGAACATCTGTCCTTACAAGATTAACTATAGGGGGATGAGTAATAAACCAGATGTGCTCAGAAATAAGCATATGGAATAAGTTTATTAATCATGCATGGCAAACAATAGCACTTAATCAAACTTTAAATTAAGTGAAACTCTTTTATCAATCTCACACTTATATTATCATAATATCTTCATTTATCATATTGTTCTAAATGAAATAGCTACTTAACCATGATCTTGTAGTCTCATGATAAAACTACATTCATCATCTCAATCACACACATATATACATCTCAATATCATACTATAGGCCAAGTACTCTCAACTTTAGTCTATGGCCACATAACTAAACCTAAATAATTCCCAAGCCTAAGCCGACAGGTACAACTAGTCACAACTAATCCTATAATCCTAGATGAACTCATCAAATTCCCAGACCGAAGTCATGGGGTACAATTAGTCCCACAGTTTCAGATAGGGATGGCAATAGATCAATTGAGGGCGGGTATTACCTATACCTTTTGTTGTTGATGAAATGGTATTACCTATACCATCCTCAAAAACTATTGGGTAAAAAGGATACCCGGACTAGGCAATTAGCCGAGGGGTATTTTTTACTAGTTACCATCTGCTAATCCAATAGATAATTGAACACCCATCAGGTAATCGAATACCAATATCTTTCAAATATGAGGTGATTAAATAAAAATGAGATTAAATAATGTTTTGAATACAATAACACTATAAGTAATTTAAATTTTAAAATACTAAAAACAATATATGTGAATATAAGTCTTTAAATATTTTTTAAATATTTTTTATTTGGTAAAATTTGTTATCCTACTTTAATAGAGATAAAAATTAAAAACGAATCTCATTTTTGATCTCATCTTAAATTTTCTACAATAATTAAGTTAAAAAAAATACAGAATTTCTGTCCATCCGTTACTTTAAGAACCAAATCCTAAGTCTAAAAAAATTGTTTTCTATTAGACTATTAAGTTATTTGGTATTAATTAAATGATTTTCGTTATTTAAACACGTTATATATATATAATTTAGTATCCAAATTTATCGTATAATTTGCATAAATTTGGGTATTCGATTATTTAGGCTGATAATTGAATAATTTAGATGAGTAATCATATAATATCTACTGCATACTTAATAAATAAGTAATTGGTTCAAGTAATTTAGGTGGAAATTGGATAATACCGATCGAGTACCCTATAATCAAGGTAATCGGGCTAGATTCGAATAATATCCATCGGGTGCACTACATCTACTATCCTCGTAACCGTACCCTACGGTTATTTTATTTTTATACCTTAACCCATCCCATTACCATAAAATTTCAAAATAATTGCACTTATCGGATCGAGGTCGGATAGATACCTATAGGGACGGGTCAAAATTACCATCTCTAGTCCTAGTTTTACTCATCAAATCCTCAGACCTAAGTCCTGGGAAACAATATGTCCCGTTGTTACAAATGTACTCATGGTCCTAGTCCCATAGTCCCAATCCATCTCATCTTGTCCTAGTGGTTAAACTGGTCCCATAGTTCTAGTACTAATATATGCTAATACAAGCTGTATATACTTTTTGTAGGTTTCTAGCCTACTGATTATACTATACCATCCTACGTGAGTTTTGCAATTTTCGACCATTGGGCTCTAGAACCCACTCTTTCAATACCTTCTATGACCCTAATATAAAAAAAAAAAAATCAATCTTAACCATGATCCTTTAATAATAGCACATCATACATAGGAAATCATCTTAAGTTAAGTTCATGTGTTCATCATTTTAATTATAACTCCAGTGAAGTAATGTTCTTTCGGATCTAAGTTTCATGTCGCCCCAAGAAACCATATAAAAAAAATTAATTAAATTTTTCATGAAAATCTGCTTGAAGGCAGTTTGAGCACCCCTGCTTGAAAGCAGTTTAAGCACCCAAGCTGGTAGAAAAGTCGCTCGAAGATGGTTTGAGTGCCCAAGTGTCTATAAAATTCACTCGAAGGCTATTCAAGTGCCTAGGCTGTTGAAAAAGCCGCTCGAAGGCACTTGAGTGCCTAAACTTTTGGGAAATCAACTCGAAGGTGATTCGAGTGCCCAGACTAACAAAAGTAAATTCTTTTAAATTTTTAGAAATTTTTTGTTTCATATAAAAAGAAGTATTTTCAAGTTCAATACATTTCTCTTATCAAAAATATGAATATAAAATCATATATACTTTATCTACAAAGTGAAACATAAATTTCCTCATTAAAATATGGATTTATACATAAAAGAAAATAGCTATAAACATGAGCCATAAATCATATAAATTTTATCTCCATAAACAAGCATGGATTTATTCATTATACTCCTCCGTTTATAAATACGAAATCCATTAACATGCTTCACATATTCATATTCAAATGAGTATAGAACATGGGTTAAATTACTCATCTCCTTACAAATATAAACTATAATAGCATGCAACACCTATAAGTCAAAAGTATAGGTTTAAAACCATTCAAGCTTTCCTTGCAACATTCAATATTAAATTTCAAAAATTTCGTTGCCCATTCAAAATAAACATGGCTCAAATACCGACTAGTGTACATATTCAAACAAGTATCCTTTTGCAAACAAAATAAGAAAAGTAAATCTATATGCTAACCCCACCTACCTCACTACACACATAAACGATTGGTGTTATTGCGTTACTACCAACTCAAGTTGGCCCTCTTAAGTGATTTCGGTGATCCATTCTTTTGAACTTAACTTAAAAAAATGGGTAGGGGAAAATTCTTTAATGCAAGCTACGTATGTGAAAAAATGGCTGGAAGATGAAGAAGAGTGGATTTACAATCATATGTAAAATTGGTCCCTCACTCCCTTCTGATACGTACACCACCATAATTCACCCCATCAATACACCCCCAAACTTATATACACTCTTAATTTCTAGATGCCATCCTTTGGCCTCTCCTATGGTAATTAATTCTTACCATAACTCTTCCTCCAACTCTCTCACACACAAAAATTCCCGGTAGCCCCTCTTTAGGTCTCCTCCAATAATAACTCTCTGCTAACCTATCCACCAATAAGAAATCAGCAACAATAATGACATGTACGTATATACTTAATTATAGCCATAATATATACACAATCATATGCTAGCAATAATACTTGTCAAGCATGTAATATTTAAACAAAATTTCATATAATAAAATTTAACTGGACAAAAAAATTTGAATATAATAAAATAAATATTGAGATTTTTTTTTATCTTTACACCATTCCTATTTAGCAATACCCAGCCCTATCCCCATCTGTTGCGGGTATGTAAATCTTTTCCATACCCTTCACAGCCAGGTAAAAGATTCACTGTCCCCATCCCCATTTTCATTTATCCACCAAACGTAATAAGAATTATAAATTATATATTATACATAATAAATATTTTGATTATTATAAATATTACATATTAAATAAAATTATTATATATTTTAAAAAAATTAAAAATGAATAAATTAATAAATAAATATTTAAACGGATAGGATACGGGATGGAGACACTCATACCCGTCCCCGTACCCGTTCAAAAAAATCTTAAAATCTCTTTACCCGTCTTCATCCCCATTGATAGTATTTCCATACCCTTCCTAAACGAGGTAGGAGAAGCGAGCACTAGCCAGGTACATGTAATTTTGACATCTATATCTCAGCATATCTCAGCATATCAATAATATTAATATGGCACTCTCGGCCAATCAATAATCACAATATCAACCCCAACATCATATACATGATATGCTCAATCATGTAAATAAATATTATCTCAATATAATAATGCATCCCTATTAGGCTTGATGATTATTTGGGTTTCATTTAACACTTAAAAATCTATAACCAATTGGTTTAGGCACAAACTAGGTTTTTAAAATTAAAATATTAGCAGGATCCGTCCAGATGCCGTCCTAACGTCATTTGAACAGCAATCCAGTGGCCTGATGTTGTTCGGATGCTAATGGGCCCATCCCCATCTCGATGTTGTCCTCATACCCTCCAAGCATCAATTACTAGAACCTAAATTTCTAGATTCGTTTTTAACAAAATCTTGAATCAAAAACACTCCAAATCACCAATCCAAGCCACAAGCTCAACAATCAATCATACATCATATCCAAACATCTTAATAACATGTTTTTACAATATTAGATTCGACAATAATGTAAAGGAATGCAAGATTTGAATATATATATTCACATAAACACACATACAGAGATATTATACATCAATACAATTGCTTCAATACTCAAACAAATCAAGCATACAATATACCAAAATCATGCTAATAATATATAGAACACATATATAAGTCTCACCTATCTCAAATCTTAAGAAAAAGAAGCAAAATGTAAAAATTCAAGTTTGGCTTACAAACTTTCAAAAGCTATATCTCTCACTTTGGGCCAAATCACTAGAAGCCAACATCGCCACGATGATGGAGCTAAAAATATATAGATTCAGTTATCTCCAACCTTTAGTCCTAACTTTTTGTTTTTTCTTTCTCTCTCATCTCTCTTTCTCTATCCCTCACATTACTGCTACTATTGGAAAAAAGAAAAGAAAGAAAAAGAAAAATAATGAAAAAAAAAAGAAAGCAAAGAAAACAAAAATGGGTTGGGCTCCAAGCGCAACTCTACGCCTACTCACTACAAGAAAAGTAGGCTATAGTGACGAGTCATCTAGGACAATGAAAAATATTATCATAATATATGTTATTTAGTGACAAGTAATATAAATTGTCACTGAAATGTTAATATTTAGTGAGAAATATATTTTTATTATCATTGAACCTCGTCAATGAAAGCTAGGAGAGAAATTGGCACTAAAACTTTAATGTTTTGGTGGGATTAGTATTAACCACTCCAAGCCAAACTTTGCCCAATAATTTAAACTAAACCCAACAAACTGAACCAAATCTCAAAGTCCAAATATTTAATTAGCCCACCATCTTAAATAAATGGCCAAATAAAATACTAGATTTTACAAAAAAAAAAGAAAATAGAGTGGTAAACAGAAAGAGTGCACGTAGAATTTGGTTTAATGAGAAATATTAAAGAATTACACAACTTTTGTATACGTATATTGATAATATAAATTTATAAAAACAACTCAAATATTGAGTATTATTAATCAATTGAAAATGATCAACATGACCATTTAAATTTAAAATTAAAATTTTTCTAAAAATAAAAATTCCTCCCAACACTAAATAATATTTAGGAATTTTTTTCTTCTTGTTTTTAAATTTAAAATATTATAACTTTGTTGTTATAAGAGAAGTTAAATTTTTTTAAATGTAATTAATATTCAATAATTTTAAACCCTTTTTTCAAGTCAAATTAATTTTTAGACAATTTCTAGTGTTCTTAAATATGTACATTTTATAGCTATAGCGAACCAATATGTAGAGTACATTTAAGGAACTAGGTAGATTTCATATACACTCTGTTTAGAAACATTCCTCTCTTAGAATTGATTTGATTTGATAAATAAAATTTTGTGTTTGAAATACATGTTTAAATTTAGAAATTAAGTTGATGATTTAAGAGAAGTACGAGATTTGACCATATTAATAGGAAATTAAAAATATGGTAAATATGACATAAAATAAATTTATCCACTTGCTTAGATTGTTTAAGAAAGTAGTGAGTTCTCATCAAATTTTTGTTATTTTGGGTCATATTTCAAATGATCTATAAATCTCAAAATTTAAGTTATGAAATTAATTTAAATCTAACTCATAAAATAATATTTTAATTCCAAACATAAGAATTAGTAAGAATTCTTACCAAATAAAACTAAATTTCATTAAATTCACTATTCCAAAAAAATATTAAGGAACTCACAAATACTCTTTACATTAATGAACAACATATGTCACAACCACAGTGGTTTGATGGACAAGAGAAAAAGCAAAGTTGTAGCGTTTACTAATGTGGGACAAAAGAAAAAAAATATTGTAAATAAAAAGAAAAAGTATTAAAAAAATTAGATGAGGGTTTTCATTAATCAAAAATTTTGTAAGGGTTGAACAAAGTAGAGTGTGAGTAAAGAGAAAGTCATATAGGATTTGGTGATGATATTTGAATGACTTCATAATTAAAAATAGCTCTTGTGTACTTTTAGTCAACGTAACAAATTTAAATATAAATTTAGAAAAAAAATTACTTCCATGCCTAAATAATATTTAGAGATTTTTTTTTATTTTTAAATTTAAAAAATAGAAAGAGTTGTTATTGTGAGAAAAATAATTTCCAAATATTTTTTCTAGTCTAATTATTATTTACTTTGGGTTAATTTAATTCCTAATATATACCCTAGAAATAGGTAAATTTTAATAAGCAAGTGGGTTTATTGCAAAGGAACCAATGAGCTCACTTCAGATTGATTAAAATTCCATTTCACAATTCTAATGATTTTATATGCAAAAGAAAAAAATGAATTTGAGGCCATATAGTGGTGTGGAACAAAAGTAACTAAAAACATTATGAGTTAAAGGAAAGCAGAAAAGGAAATGAAAAAATAAATAAATAATGCCATGTAAGATTAAAATAGAGGAGAAAAAGAGAAAGAAAAATATTATTTTAGTATTAGATATAGATTGGTGGTAATCCCTACCATGCACGAGATTGTATATATTTATAAAATAAATTTTAAAATATATTATAAAAGATTTATATAAAAAAAAATTCGATACACTACTACAAAAATACGTAAATATCATAGCTTTGAGGTGTAACACTTCACTTTCTACCTCGGTCACAAAAATGTGATTGATCCAATTAAGATTATAAATTGCTGTCAAATCATACACTAAAAGCGTAATCTTTAATATAAACATTGAGATGAAAAGAAATCTAGCGTGACCTTTTATGGATTTTAATCTCACTTTCTTTAAAAAAATTGTGATTAGATATAAAAAAATCATCACGTTGAAAAAATGAGTATATTTTAAAAATAATAAAAATTTACGTGTCAACCTGCTATCATACCATCATGACACTATGTGACACCTTGTTATCTTGACAAGATAATATTTTTGATATTTTTTTGTTGCTACTAAGAAGTTCGAACTCGTGTCATTGTTTTAAAAGTTAATGTGCTTGACTGTTAGTTTAAACTATCATTTATATATAAATTTTACATATTAATATATAAAAACAAATTTTTAATCACTTTTAGGATTGCAAAAAGTAATAAAATTATATTATTTTAATTTAATTATTTTAAGTTTTTTACAATAATTTGTTATCACTTTGCCAACCAATTAGTAGCTAAAATTGCAATTTTTTCAATCAATTTGGTTGGAAAAAGTGAAAAAAAAATTTATTTTTATTTGATTATTTTAATTTTTTGTAATAATTTGGAATCATAACCAATATATAGAACTATACGAATAGTTAACAAATAATTTGTGAATATCTATCATATTCAATTAAAAATGATCTTAAATCTTTTTCTTATTTTCGTTTAATCGTTTTGTATAGCATATATTTAATCATGACTCGCTATTTATAATATATATTTTCTTTATTTTGTATTATATTTTTAAAAGTAATTAGGCTGTATTTAGTTTTAGTTTTAGAAAATTATTGTTCAAAACAAAATTTTTGAAAACTATTGTAAGAATTTGATTTGTAATGCAAAAAATATTTTCAATGATTATATTCGGAAATTAGTTCTAAAAAGTCAAAAAATTGAAAATTTTTATTACTTGTATTTCCAAATTTTTATCACTTCCAACAAAATATGAAATAATGTCACTTTTAATATAATTAATATTAAAAGTATTCTGAATATTTATTAAATATTAAATATTTAATATTCACCATAAGTCATACAAACTCTGAAAACTACTCCTATATATTCACTAAAAAAAATAATGATTATACACTTAGCATTATTTATATTTTATTCGGTAAATTTAGTTTTAGCATTAATCTAAAAGTATTTTTGTTTATTGATCAATGATAGCAAGTTTTATAGCATACTAAATTAATTAAAATTAATAAATAAAGGTTACAATAACATTTATGAAATCTAATTTAAATCATATAAAGTGATAAATAAAGCTGGTTGAGAAAGATCGATATAGATAAATAAATAACAATGTTGTCTCACATTCCTTTATCTTACTTTTTTTAGATATGATTTTCATACCTTTTTATCTTGGTTTTTTTTTTTTTTGAGATGTTTCCACTGATCTTTTATTTCGGTTTTTTCTAGAGAAATTTTCAACTGATCTTTTACTTTATTTTAAATATAATCATGATTTTAACAAAACTAAGATAGAAAGTATTAAGAGTAATTTTTTTTATCTTGGTTTTTAAATTAGCCTGCGATAAAAAAAAATTTGCTCCCAAAACGTTGCCACGTTTTTTCTAATATCATGATCGTTACAAATTTCTTGATATGATCTTATCAATTATTGTGATAGTGATAATTTTATAAAATATATTGAGTTATTTTTATTTTTTATTTTTATCAATTTTAACCAGTATATAGAATTAATTAAAGTAGAACTTCTAATTGGGTATTTAAAACTTATTTTTTATCGAATTTTAATATGATCCAATATTTCAATTCTTCTGAAAATTAAAATTATTCTAGATCGTATATTAAATCTCAAATTTATCTAATTAATCTAATTAAATATATATATATATAACATAAAAGTAATACGAAAAAAAATTCACATCAGCAATATAACTAAACCTAATATATAACACCTATTTCACGTATTATATACAAAAGTAAAAATACCAAATATGAAACCTACATTATTTTTATGTATATTAAATTTGGGGCAAATTTTACCGAGGCTTTTTAATAAATTTTTACATAAACCCTAGTTCAACTCAAAATTATTAGATTTGTATTTTCATCTAAGTCCATCTCATAATTATAATATATTCAAAATCTTTTAAAAATTAAGTTTTAAAATATTCAATTTGTCAAATATTAGGTGATTAATGCTCTTTTCTATTACGAGACATTTGTTAATTTCAAAACATATTTTCAACTTTTTGTTTTCAATTCTTGACTTATTTTGTAAAAGTTTGTTGAATTAAAAACACAATTATTATTAACTAATTAACTAATTTTCTGATTATTTTATAAAAACAAATAAAATTAAAAATGTTATTATTAATGGCATGTTGTACGTTAGTTTACTGGTATGTTTGCTCGATTATAACTTAAAAATATGTGTTTAAAATATATTAAAATATTAAAAAAATAAATTACTATATTCTGTCTATCTAAATTACTGTGTATATTTGTAGGGCACTTGTGAATGAAATTATATATTTTCTTTCTTGCACCAAAATTTTATACCTATTTATTAATAAAGATCCAAGAGTTATTATAATAATTCATAATTTTTGTTTTCCAAAGCTTAAGTTTCTGATGAAATTCTCAAACATTTTTAACTTTTAGACTTTTAAATTATTAATAATTTTTATATTTTAAATTTAAGGGTGCGATTTAAAATTTAGAACAATGAGAAAAAAATAAAAAAAGAGAGATTTAATTCAAAAATTAAAAAATGAAGAAATTAAAAGACGGTAATAAAAAAAAAGGTAAGATTTAGAAGACCGGGGGGGGGGGGGAAGAACGTTAAATACACTATATAGATATAGAGAGACACGATCCAGAGGGACAGCGAAAGGGGTGACGTTGGAGCAGAGAAATGATATAGTTGGCTATGCAATCAAGCATCATCTTCTTAACCAGCCTCCTCTTGGTTGGAGCTACACCTCCTTTCTTGGACTTTAAAAGTCTCCCACCTTGGCTTTGCTTCACTTCCGTCATTTCTGTCGGCTTCTTACTTTCTCTCACTATGGTACTCTCTCCTCCTCAGCCGACTCTATGTGCATGAGACCTCACTGTTCCTCTCTCTATAAATCAGAGGGAATAATTCGGATGATGGTAAATTTCACTTGACCCCAACTTTATCTTATATCTTACTTTAAGATTGGATTGTTTTAAAATAAAAAATTAACGATTTGACCATTTTATTAATTAAATGTCCCTTTCTATAACTTATTTTTTTTTTAAATTCTAGTTGAATAATTAATAGTGAAAGAGTATATAACCAAAAAAAAATAAAAAAAAAAGATAATGAGAGGGTGTTATAACTAATAAAAAATATAATTATAGAGAATTTCAAATTTAGAAGTTAGATTTGGTGTCAATTTAAAGAGAAAAAGTGAAATTAATTGCCCTTTCACGCTGGAAAATGTTGGATGTCTGGAAGACAGCAATGGGGGACCAAGCTTTGAGGAGAAAGTCTTTCTTATCTTTTTCACCCAATTCCACACGTGGAACTGTTGAATGGCATGCGGGGATTTAGGCTTAGTTGGTTAGGGATAACTTAGTTTTGATTTTTTCCTTTTTTTGCAATATTTTTCGTTTTATATGAATTTTTTTATCAAAATTTAATTTACTTTTTAAAAATTATAATTTTTAGATATGTTAATTATATTTATAAAAAAATTAAAAAACTCATGTCTGTTTGAATCAAATAACAAAAAAATTGATTTTTAATTTTATTTTTTATACCCTCTACTCAAATGGACATGAATTACTTGATTTATTTATTTATTATTATTTTTTTTACAAATACGATTAACACGCTTAAAAGTTATAATTCTTAAAAATAAAATCAAATTTTGATTAAAAAAAAGTCATACAATACAATAAAAAGCAAAATACTTTTTTTTGGTAGCCAAACAAAGGCTTGATCACGTTTGGATGTCTTTAGACTATGCCTGAAATATGGATTTCTAAAAGAAAAAAAAAATGAGAGGAATTAATACAAAAGTTGAAAGAGCAAGACAAAATAAATAGAAATTAATCAAAATTTTTAATTTTTACTTTTATAAATATACGCAAATTGTAGAAATTAATAATTTTATTTTTCCTCCAAAAAAACATATGTCTCAGACGTAGCATTGGGATATTAATTTTGAGTGGACTTTTGTCTCTGTGTATGCGTCCTATATTGTGCTAGCCAACTTAAAGTGGGGTGGCGTTGTAGCACATATCATCATATGCTACAATTAACCCCATTTTAATATTAGGGGTGGTCCCAATTAGGCTGTAGGTCACTAGTGCTGAAGTTGTGTAAAATTTTTATTTATAATATGCCTATAATACAATGCATTAATTATATATAATTGACCTTTCTTAACACTTTCAAAGTTTCTTTACTATTAAAGTTTATGCCTGCATTTGGAGTTTCAAAAAAGTATAAAAAAAATAAAAATTTAATACTAAAGTGAGATAAAAATAATAAATGATGAAATTTAATTAAAGAAAATTAAATTTTTTTTAAATTTCTTAATTTTTTTTAGAAATATTTAGAACTCCAAATGAATCCTGAATTCTCCTCCATATTTAGTCTGTATATCCAAGTCTCACGTATCTGACGGGAAGTGTATTTTCTTTTACTTATTTCTATATCCAAGTCTCAAGTATGTTTGACAAGTGTATATTATATAGATAAGATGCTTCTGATTTTGTTAGTAGGCCTATCTTATATATATTGATATACTTATTTATTGGAAGATGCATCGTATGTAAATCATACTGGACCTAAACTTCGGATGCATGAATCATTCAT
>QLOD02000030.1:12473040-12486750 GCA_003260245.2 Sideroxylon spinosum | reverse complement strand
ATGATTCTTTCTTACTTGTCAATAGGTAATTAACAAATTCCTTCACGTAATAAAAAAAATTTCATGATCACTAATCATCCATATAAGACGTATTATAATTTCATAAATTTTACTTTTATAAATATGTGGCTCTATTTTTAAATCTCTAATTTGTTAAGGGATCAAAAGATAAAGTTATTTATAAGTTCTTGCATCGCTAAATAGAAATGAAAATTCATTAAATATTTATTTATTTTATTCTTACTCTCTTAATTTAATCAAACAAAATGAAGAAAATGCAATTCTCTTACTTTATTTTATTTCTCCATTTGTCATGGATAAAAAACACCAATAGGGCTATTGATATTGGCATGTCATGTGAAAAATAGTGATTCATGAATTATGTAACATCCCCATAGGAGGAGAATGGTTTTTGACAACTTTTATACCTAATTACTCCCAACTTTAAGCAAAGGTGCACTCCGACACGTAATTTGGATTCAACGAAGACATGGTCCTGCAAAAGTACAAACAACTCTCAGCACAGACACACCGCAGAGTAAAGCCCAGAACCCCTTCGAATTGCTAACCGGAAATGGACTAAACCTTCTTTTCGCAGCCCAACAAATAAAAAAGGGAGAGGCAGCGATGTCAGTCCCGTGATACTAACATCAAATTTGAGAACAGTTAAATTAAAATTTAATGATTCAGATAAATATGATATTAGAATTAAATTTGAAAACTTTAAATTAAAATTTAATAATTTAGATTCATTTAATTATTAAATATGTTAATAAATTTGTATCGTTAAATTTTAATTTAATAATCCTGATCTAATAGATAAGATTGACATTGAAAAACAATGTAGTTTTTTTGAATCTCAAAAAAAATGGCCAAGCACAGTGACAAGGGCCATAAGGGAAATAATAATACACTGGTAGGCATAGGACTTCGCGAAATTTATTAAACAAATAACCAAAAAAAAAAAAAAAAAAAAGAAAAGGTGTTTAGGTCGGTTTTTTTTTTTGGGGGGGGGGGGACAGAGAACGGGAGAGACATAAACCCATATTAGCATATATACATAAATATATATGCACCAGTATTAGCCTTAGGCCCTGTTGGAAACCTTGATAGCTTTTCGGTTTTTCATTACTCAACTCTGAATATTTAGTTTTTTGTTTTTTCTTTTTCTCTAAAATAACTAAATTTACTTTCTCATATTTCAAATTTTTTTAAATTATGAAGAGCAAAAATGAAAAATTCCTATAATTTCAATGTATACTTGAAATATATTTTATTAAATTATTTTTGATAAATAATATAATCTGGAATATATTTTATTAAATTATATAATATTTTTTAATTTGAAACATTTTTATTAAATTATTTTGAATAAATAATATAATTAAATTGATAATGTGATTAAATTAATATTAATTTAGTTTAATTAATTAAAATATATTTTATTAAATTCAATTAATTTTTTAAAAAATTAATAAAATTAATTATTCTGTTAAAACAAAAATTAATTTATACAAATAAAATTATATTTCTAAATGTAATTTCAATTTTTATTTCAAGAAGCAAATAATGAAAGCCAAAAACTAGAAAATATAAAAATTTAAACACAAATAAAAAAATGGAAGTATTACCAAATGAGTTTAGAATCTCTATTTTTTTGAAATTTTTTTATTTATATTATTTTATATATATCATATGTATACATACAATATATATATTTATGTCGAGAGAAGACATTTATCTGTACGGATCTTTTGACTCTATTCCATTAATTATAACAATTATTTATAAAACCATTGAACCACCTTTTAATAAAATAATTAATTTATCAAATTTTTTAAAAATTAATTGAATTTAATAATATATTTCATATTAATTACAATAAATAAAATATTAATTTATTCTATTATTAATTTAATTATATTATTTCTTAAAAATATTTTAACTATATAACTAAATTATTTTATATAATTAAATTAAAATAGCTTAATTATACATATTATTAAAAATAATTAAATATATTTCAAATTAAAATATACTGTATAATTTAATAAAATATATTGTAGATTATATTTTTTATTTTAAAAACAATTTAGTAAATTATAGTTCAGACTATATTATTTATTTTAAAATTAATTTAATAAAATATATTTCAAATATACATTGATAGTATAGGAATTTGACTATTATAATTGAAATATAAAAGACTAAAGTGACACTAAGGTAAACTGTAGGAGATGATTTTTATACTTCACCATGTGAAATTAACCTTTTATTGTTAATCTAACGGCTATGGATAACGATTAACTGATGGAAGGATCTAATTGTTTCTTAACAGAAAATATGGAAATTTTACTATTACAATTAAAACTTGTGGGACTAAAGTGATACCGAGGGTAAACTGTTGAGATGATTTTGTTGACTAATAATATTTAGTTTTTTTTTTTTTTTTTTTTTTCAAGTTTGATTTACTACTGGAGTGGATACTATAATTTCTTGATTTTTTTTGTCCCTCCTCTTGAACCACAAGCATAAACACTTGTTACGCGAACTTTTCAAGCTCACATATCTTTTTTCTTTTTTGTATTTTCATTTTTATTCAAGTATTTTGGAAAAAAAAAAATCAAATTTAAAGATGGAATTCAAGTGCATGAGAATACGCTTGTGGACTTTCTAACCCACGTAGTTGTTGTATTAGAAAATTTTCTTTTAAACTTCACTCCATTGAGTAACACAACTCATCCTTGAGAATAACATGGCCATTTTTTTATTCAGATTCTCCACCTCATGAATCAAAGTCTGGAATATACTAAAAAGAAAAATTCCTCTACTGTAAAAAATTTCTCTACTGTACGTTGAGTTTGCCTGTATAACATGCTCCCAAACCTGCTATGTAATTTATAACAATTAGGTGTAATGTATCATTTTACACCATAATAATGTCAAATAAGAATAAATTTGTGTTGTGCGTGAACTCATAAGTGGTCTTTCAGAATCATGCATCATAGATGAATGATTGAAATTATTAAACTTAGGTTGAAGCTTACCTTGACGCTTTGATACTTTAGCATTATTCGACTTTTTGCTTCTGTTGTTTATCTTTAAGCTCCCCCGTCCACGGTTCCAGAACTAGATTCCACAAACAGGGTATGAACAAGATCCAAGAAGAAAAAACTTGGTATGACTTCATTTCTTTGAATTTCTTCTCTCAAATCCTAATCCCGAAGAGTCCCTGAGAAAACCTTCGAGCTTCCCGTATATCCTTGATTTTCTTTGATCCTAAATTGAAATTGAAAAGAAGGAAGGAAAAAAAAAAAAAAAACTTTTAATTTTTGAAGTTCAATTTCAAGATGCATCTTTAAGCTCATTATTGACCCTTTTTTTTTTTTAAATAAACCACATTGACTTTTTCTTCTTTCCTCAACAGTCACGGGGATTCTTCAACTTTAGAAAATAAGATGACCTCTTTAATAGCGGCGGATCCAAGATTTTGTCACCTTAGAATTAAACTGATAAGTATGAATTTGCACTTAAACATATTATACTGAAAGATGACCAAAAAATAGAACAATAACAAAAATGAGATAAATATGTTTAACATATAACCAAAAAAAGGATATCCATCCATTACATGTCACTTCTCACATATAACTGATCACGTCGATCTTTCATATTTTGGAATTAGTTCATGATAGCTTCATTTGAAATGCTATCAAAAATCTCTTTTTCAATATCCACAATCAAACTATCATGCATCCATTGATCACCCATCCGGTTACAAAGTCAATTGTTCGCAATCTTCATAATAGAAAAAGCTCTCTTAGCTGTAGCAGTCGAAACAGGTAAAATTAAGACCAACATCAATAGTTTGTATACCAATAATCCTATGTCTTTTTGGGTCTCGACCATCTTTTGAGCAAGATTACAAATTCCGTTTAGATTTTAAAACTCAAAGCTAGAGCGTACATAAATAATGAAATTCTCAAGCTGATCAGAAAGTGCTAAAAGTTCAATACCTGAGAAGTCTTTTGGATAAAATTCGGCAAAGCGCTCCGACCTTTGCTTGTCAAAACGTGCAAATGAATTGGATGGAGTTAGGCATGGAAAACAAATAAGTAATTCGGTACTTATCTCATTAAAACGATTGTTTAGCTCTTGAAGTTGTATATCAATGATCGTATAGAAAATCTCGATACGATAATGATGAGGGATTGTCTTTTCTTAAGTTCTACGCATTGATTTTTGTTGAGCAAAATACGGGGCTTCCATGCTAGGAACATCAATGTTATTATTGCCAACAAAATGGGAAACTTTATCTATCAAACTACTTTATTCACTATCGCTCATTGATTGAAGTCGTGTCTTAGATACTTGAACTTGTGTCATGGCATTTACAATGTCCTCGCCTTTTCCTTGTAATGCCTTCAACAAGTCATTCGTAATTCCCAAGATAGATTTCATCAAATACAAACTCAAAAGATTGCATTCCCTTCGATAGACGGAAGGCTTCTAATTTTTATTTCGAAGCGATTGCATTCTCCACTACGACATCAAGTACATCAATTATCGATTTGAACATGTTAACCAAGCTAAGTCAGGCACCATAGTGTGATTCCTAATGTGTATCACTAGCATGAATAAGAATGGTCTCTTGATTAAGGTCTTTCCCACATGCAATATCACCGAGACTATGGGCTTTAATAATTTGGATAGCTTGCTTCTCCTAAAGAACATCACGACATTTATATGAGGCTCTAACAACAGTGACAATGTTGGAAACCAAAGCAAAGAAATCTACAATGTGGACATGAATTTTTGCTACCGCTACAAGAGCTAATTAAAGGTGGTGAGAAAAAGAATGAACATAATATGCACATTCATTCTCACACAAGATAAAGTGACTTTAATCCATTAAACTTCCCTTGCATATTGCTAGCTGCATCATAACATTGTCTACGCAATCTAGAAACAATTAAGTTGTGTGTTAAAATAAGCCTTCAATTACATTCTTTAAAGAAAAAGCACTAGCATTCGCCATATGTTTAATACCCACAAACCACTCTACCATACATCCCTTCTGATCAACATATCTCAAAGCAACCACCATTTGCTCTTCCATTTAAACATCCCTAGAGTCATCAAGGAGAATAGAGAAAAACTTATCATGAAGTTATTTCATTATAGTGTTGGTAGTTTCTGCAGAACATCATTGCAAATGTTCTTTTGAATACTTGAAGACGTGAGTTTAAAATTTTTAGAAGCATTTTTAAGTGAAAAAGCTCTAACGTTTTCATCTTGTAGAGAAAAAAACTTCAAAAGCTTAAGAAAGTTTCATTGTTTGATTGATAGTTCGGATTTATCATGCCCACAAAATGAAAGCCCTTGTCCCAAGAGAAATTGAACACAATCAATTGAGGGTAGAAATCATACCTTATAGTTCCTCTTGGCTTCATCCGATAACATGGAGAAAATAGAATCAATATGTTGCTTTTGATTCAACAAATGTTGACATTTTCTTTGACTTTGTCTGTGGGTGCTATTAATACTTCCTTCATGAGTTGCCAATCTATTCTTCTTTTTCCAATTTGTATATTCCCTGCCCATAAAGCAGCCACAACCTTCTTGATCTCCTTTTTCGATTTTGAAAAGATAGCAATAAACATGTAATATAGCATCTTTTGATATGCTATACTCCAACCAACTACCGTATTTATCAAACCATTTACGATTGAATCTTCTTAAGAACTCCGATCATTCTTTTGCGGGAATTGGTGGTTACGAGGTTGGCAAGAGCCCTTTGGTAAGTAGGCTTTCGAAATTTATTCTTAAATTTTAGGATCATAATCCATAATTCAAAGTCTAGGATCAACTTGAAGATTTTGTAAGTCACTTGGTTTACAACTTTGCTTCGATGGCTCATTTTTACTTGCAAGAATTGATGATTCTATGGGAAATGTCTCTTTATATCTATAGAAATAAAACTAAAAGAATCACTTAAGAATTCAAAAGAACCTAAATGTTTCATAATTTTTAATTTAAAACCTTTAGTCCCTAATATACTGTTCTCAATTTTGATATTTTAGTTCTAGAAATTCGTTAGCAAGTTTGGTTTATTAGTCTCCTCCGAATTATTAACTAATGAAAAAGAATGAATTGTTTCTCTACTTGTTTGATGGGTTCTTAACATGAAGCAAATAGACAAACCACCTACTAAATATCTAGTTTTTAATTGTTTGATGGGCTCTTGGCAGTAAGATTGTGCAAATCTATCTTTCAGTTTATTAGTTCATTGCGTGGGACCATGGAAAAAAATAGAAAACAAAGCTATTAGGCATAAATAAACAATAAACAAGGAGTATTTAATCATTCAAACCACACGTTAAAATAGGCACACAGTGTAAGAAACGGAGGCACACAATGCACACGTTCAAATAATAAATTAGGTTTAGGGTTTTGAAAGTAGAAGATTTTACCTTTTTAAAGTTCTGTTTCCATTCCCAAAAGACCACATAGTGTAAGAAAAAAGTGCTCATTTGATTCTTCTTGAGATCTTACTTTCTCCCTATTAATTAATGCTCTACCCTTTCTTTTGTTTAATTTTTTTTAGTGTGGATTGACAGATTGTGACCCTTGTGGAGAGAGAGAGAGAGAACTTTGTAAAGTGGAGTAATTGTTTTGGTGTGTGGATTGTGGGGTAGGGAGGGAGGGAGGGAGAGAGAGAGGGAATACTTTCTAAAATAAAGCAATTTTTTGGTGTGGATAGTGTGTTTGGCACAAAAGCAATGGAAAATTTTATAAATTATTTCAGGTATTGGAGCAATTTATGTTGAGAATATGTATTATAGGGTAAAATTACGAAAATATCCCAAACAAATTATACTATTCTTTACAAAAAGTTTGCTCCCAATGGGGTCAATTGACCCCCATGCCCCTACATACATCCACCACTACTCTTTAACATATATCTAGTTTCGTTTTCTAGGAGCTTAATTTGAGTATAAAGACCTTCATTTTTATTTTTCATAAATTTTTTACATGCTAAGTATTTCCATAAGGACCCTTGATAACCAACATACAACTAATTATACGTCTCTTGATGATTTGGCTTTTTGTCATCGGAGTCATCTTTTTTACCTAGCCTTTACTTTTAGATTGTTAACTTGAATTTGACAATGTCTTATTAATTGAAGTGGTGACGACCGTTATTCTTTTACTACAATGTGAATTTAGACTCTGATATACCTCCACTTCCACTGTCAGTTGTTGTCAATTTGAAGGTTTAAGGCTTAATTTATCCTCCTTGAAGAATGTTCATTAGTTGGCTGACAATATATATCCTTGATACTTATAATATTGAATATCATATACTTGTTATTTTTCTAAAATACGTATTTCATTTTACTTTTCTGAAATTCATCTTTCATTTTATTTTTCTCAAAAAGTTTATTTTATTTTTATCAAAGCTAGGCTTATGTTTTTGAAAATTGTTTTGAACTTTTCGATAGTCAAAATTAATTCATCCATATCATCTTGTGAAGCATCATCGATCTTCATCCTCCATAACACATTTCAAAGTAATATATGTATTTGTTTTTGGAGTATAAAGATTTGTTTAACGACTTTGAATAGAACAAAGGGAATCAATTACTGTGCCTATTGCGGTCCATGCCATAGATTAATTCCCCAGGGTTTTCTTTCCTTTATATACCTGCACGTGTGAAAAGAAGAATAAAAAAGAATGAAAATTATCAAAGTAGCTGTGCCATAGTACGGCAGGCTTAGGAAATTTATTGGACTTTCATTTTGATTCAGATTTGCTTAGAGCTTGAAGATTCAGTAAGTTGAGGTTTCTCCACTTGATTGGAAGGTTGATAGATAACTAGTATTGTTTTTTTCTATTTTGTTGTTCCTCAAGTTTTGGTGAATACTTGAAATTTGTTTGGCTGT
The DNA here is from genome assembly GCA_003260245.2 of Sideroxylon spinosum. NCBI lineage: Eukaryota > Viridiplantae > Streptophyta > Magnoliopsida > Ericales > Sapotaceae > Sideroxylon > Sideroxylon spinosum. The sequence goes on along the minus strand of QLOD02000030.1, from coordinate 12,478,803 downwards.
TTAATATTTATTGGAGACGGTGTACCCATTATTATTTTAGTCAGTAGAAGATTTAAGATTGGTCTCGTAGCTTTTTTCCTTCTACATTGGAGGGTTTTCACGTAATTTTCGGTGTCTTTTGTGATTTGATATTTTCTTATTTCTTTGTTTGCCTGATTGGTTTATCCTGTAATATTATTATTTATTTTCTTTAATTCACACATGACATTTGTTGGAAGAGTTCCTTTTCTAAACAAATCCTCCCAAGAAAGTGGTATAAGAGCTTTGGTTATTTTTGTGTGAATTAAAATGGATGATAGACGTAGTCCTATGATTAATTTAACTGCTTCAAATTATGCAATTTTGAAGCTAAGGATAGTGATGTGTTATATTGTAAAATTTTGACGGAGCCTATTGAAAATAAGGGAGTCAAGCTTGATGAAAAAAACTTCAAATAAAGAGTGGGTCAGAATTAATCGAAAAACTATTGGACAGATTAGATAGTGGGTTGATCACAGCGTGTTCCACCATGTCACCTAAGAAACTGATGCATATGTTCTTTAGACAAAATCAGAGGCTTTGTATGAAAGAAAAACTACACGTAATAAAGCTTTTTTGGTGAGAAGACTTGTTAACTTGGAATTCAGAGATGATAATTCAGTTTGTCAACCAGATGAGTGAGTATCAGAGTATTGTGAATCAATTGGCTACTGTGGGGATGGTATCAGATGATGAGACTCAGTTCCTACTTTTTTTTAAGTTATTTGCCTAATAGTTAGGAGACAATGGTTGTGTCGTTGAGTAATTCTACTCTTAACGGAAAGATAACTATGAGCATAGTCAATGATGCTTTGTTTAATGAGAAGATAAGGAGAGAAGAGATGCCTCGTATTGGGAGGGTTGTCAATATGGCAACTTCTTACCACTCTACTCCCTAGATTGAACTCTTCACTTTGTATAAAGCTGGTGACCTTGGCATTGTGAAGATGAGTAATTCCAGCCACTTAAATATTATAGGAATAAGTGATATTTGCATTCAAACTGACATTGGGTGCACTATGGTTCTGAAAGATGTGAGGCGTGTTCCTAATTTACGTTTGAATCTTGTTTCCAAGATTGCACTAGACCAACAGCGTTACACAAATTATTTCGATAATAGCAAGTGGAATTTGACTAAGAGGTCTTTAGTTATTGTAAGAGGACAGGCTTACTGTATGTTGTATAAGAATCAAGTAAATGTGTGTTCTGATGGCTTACATGTCGTTGAAGATGATTCTTTACCAAATTTATGGCATAAGAGACTCCTCACATTAGTAAGAATAGGTTACAAATCTTGGCAAAGAAATCACTCATGCTTTTTACCAAAAGTACTTCTTTGAACCCTTGTGATTATTGTTTATTTAGCAAGCAACATAAGTTTACTTTTCAATCTTTGCTAAAAACAATTTGAGGTTTTAGGTAGAGTGTATTCTAATGTTTGTAGTCCCATAGAGTTGGAGTCTTTAGCTGACAATAGATATTTTGTAATCTTCACTGATGATGTTTCATGTAAAGTATGGGTTGTTTTTAAAAATCAAAAACTAAGTCTTTTAGTATTTTCAAACATTTCATGCCATGGTTGAAAGAGAAACTGAATAACCATTGACGTATCTGCGTACAAATAATGATAGAGTACACTTCTAATGAGTTCAAAGCATATTGTTATGGCCATGGTATTCAATATAAGCAGAATATTCTTATGACCCCATAGTACATTGGTGTGGTCAAGAGGATGAATTGTACTATTATAGAGAGAGTTAGATATATGATTAGAATGTTTAAGCTGCCTAAATCATTCCATGGTAAAGCTATTCACATTGCCTGGTACTAAATTAATAGATCTCCTTCAATTCCTTTGGATTTTTAGAAGGTCTGGCAATAACATCTCTTATTCTTATTTAAGTGTTTTTGGCTACAAGGCATTTGCACATGTCTCTAAAGAGCATAGGTCCAAGTTAGATGATAAAGCTACATAGTGTATATTTGTGGGCTATTGAGATATAGAGTTTAGGTATAGATTATGGGATCTAAAGAATAAGAAGATTATCAAAAGTGGAGATGTGATTTTTCATGAGAGCAAGATGTTAATAGACTTTGAAAAGTCTACAGTTTATAGGAGTAGATGCTCCAAACCTCACACTGGATTCCTCACCATCATAGGGTGCCCCAGATGAGAGAGAAATGCAGATAGAGGCTACAGAGGTCAATGTTCTAGATATGGAAGATATTGCTGATGACATGGATACAGAGATAGATATAGACGGTGTCAAGTAGAGAGAGCAGCCCTTTCTACAAGATACTATAGTACCTGAGTTGAAGAGATCAACCAATGAGTTCAAACCATTAGTCAAATATTTGTCTTCTAAGTATATATTACTTACTAATAAAGGGGAGCTTGAGTGTTTTCAGGAGGCATAAATTCACAAAGATAAAACTAACTAGATGAAAGCACCAGCGAATGTGACGAGTTCGAAGAATGATACTTACCAGCTAGTGAAGATTCCTAAGGGTCGAAAAACAATGAAGAATTTATGGGCGTTCGAGCTAACGAAGGATGTCAATGGAAAGCTAATGAAGTACAAAGCTCATCTGGTTGTCAAAGGCTTGGGGCAAAAGAAAGGTGTTAACTTTGAGGAGATCTTCTTACCATTTGTGAAAATGACTTCTATTTAAGTGATTTTGGGATTAGCTGCTAGCATAGATTTGATCTTGAAAAATTAGACGTGAAGACTACCTTTCTTCATAGTGACTTAGAGGAAGAGATTTATATGGCATAGTGAGAAGGTTTTGAAGTGAAAAGCAAAGAGAACTTGGTTGAAAGTTATAGAAGAGTCTTTACAGTCTCAAGTAAGCGCCACAACAGTGGTATAAGAAGTTTGACTCATTCATGATGAGTAATGAGTATAAGAGGCTTGTTATAGATCAGTTTGTTTACACCAAGAGACTCTCGGATAGTAACTCCATTATTCTTTTTCTTTACGTTAATGATATGTAGATTATGGGTTAGAATACTAAGGTTATTGGTAGGCTAAAAGATGAGTTGCTTTTGATGTGAAAGACTTGGGGCTAGCACAACAGATATTGGATATGAAAATTATTCGTGATAGGAAAATAAAGAAGCTATGGTTATCGGAAGAGTAGTATGTTGAACGGGTGATTGAAAAGTTCAATATAAACGATGCAAGGTTAAGGAATACACCTCTAGCCAATCATTTTAAGTAAAGTAAAAGTTAATGTACCTCAGTTGAGAAAAAAGAGGAGAGGTGGCAGTGATTCTCTACTCTTCTGTAGTGGGAAGTTTGATGTATGCTATGATCTGCACTAAACCAAATATTACTCATGAGTTAGAGTTGTGAGAAGGTTCATTTTTTTTTATCTTGGAAGAGAGCATTAGAAAAGGGTCAAATATATTAGTTGACATTTGAAGGGTACCTTCAGATTGTGTTTGTGCTTTAGGAGCTCTATACTAGTCTTAGAAGGTTTCATAGATGTTGATATGACAGGTTATTTCGATTATAAAAAGTCAACTTTTGGATTTCTACTTACTTTTGTAAGGGGTTCTGTGTTATGGTAGTCAAAATTACAAAAGTGTGTTACTTTGTCACCATAGAGGTCGAATACATTTTTGCTACTAAGGAAGGTAAAGAGATGTTATGGATGAAACGGTTTCTCTAAGAATTGGGGTTAAAGGAAGAAGAGTATGTGGTATTTTGTAACAATTAGAGTGCTTTGGACTTGAGCTAGAGCTCTATCTACCATTCCCCTACTAATCATATTGATGTTTGCTATCACTAAATACATGAAGTTATAGAGAAGCAACTTATGTAATTTTAAAAAATTCAGACTGACAAAAATCCATCGACATGATGACGAAGGTTGTTCCAAGAGAAAAACTTGAGATTTCCATAGAAATCATTGGAATGGTCTCGAAGTGAGGGGTCGTGGTTGGTGTTCCCTCCTCCCAAGGGTGTGGAAGGGGAGATTTTTTAGGCCCATTATGGTCTACACCAGATGGGATTAATTCCTAAGGGTTTTTCTTCGCTTTATATACTTGCAAGGGTGAAAGGCAAAAATGAAAAGAAAGAAAAAAAATTAGAGAAACGGTGGCACAGTGTGCTAGGCTTAGGAAATTTATTTGGTTTTCGTTTTGATTCAAATATGCTTAAAAATTAAAGACTCAACAAGTTTGGGGTTTCATCACTTGATTAGAAGGTTGACAATTTTTTTTGTTTATCCTATTTTGTTGTTCCTCAAGTTTTGGTGAATACTTAAGAGTTTTTTGATTACCCAATATCATTACAGATAGCATGCCCATTATTATTTTAGTATTTAAGATTGGCCTTGTGGTTTTTCTCCTCTATATTGGAGGGTTTCCACATAATTTTTGGTGTTTTGTGTGATTGGATATTTTTTTAGTTTTTTCTTGCACGATTGATTTAGCCTACAATATTATTATTTATTTTCTTTAATTCACAAGTGACATTGTTGGGAGAGTTCCTTTTCCCAACATCAATGCCTTTGGCCTCCTCAGTGGCTGCAACCTTTGCTTAAAATTTAGCTAGAAGTGATATCAAAATTTTGCTAGCAATGTCAGAATGAGATAAATAAATACCAAAATTAAAGTAAAAATTAACAATATCAGTCAATTTATCATGAAAGCATCAAAAGATGTGATGAGCAGAAAGTGACCTAGGTTACTAAAGAGAAATGTTAAATGAGCCACCATCAAGGTATAATGAAATATTTCTTTTCACATCATTTTTTGCCACTATCTTCTACCATAAATCTTTACCAACTAACAAGCAACCAAATCATGTTTCGTCAATAATACTTTTAATGGCCAAAAAGTAACATTTTGCGGCCAAATTTTTCATCGTTAAAAAGTGTGGATTGTTGTAATGTGATGTGAAGGACTACATACTACATATAATTCAGCATCCTTATAACAAAATATATTTTTAAAGTCACGTGAGTATTGAAATCTATTAGAACTCTCGATATAAGTGTATTTGAGTTAGGGTAGTATTGGTGCGAGTGATCTATTAGGAAGTTTTTACATTACGCCTAAACTTAGTCCAAAGCTAACAATTTATAGTGTGGAAGATGAGGACCATAACAGAATAGTATCATAGCCAATTCTAGGTAGAAGTGTGAGATCACACTGGGATACGTGCTCAAAAAGGGAGAGTTGTCAAAATTATGAGCAGATGTATCATTGATTGAACTACCATCAAGGAGCAGTGAAACACTTTTGTCTCGTATTACCTAGATAGAGTCTAGCGAAGTTTTATACATGTTAAATTCAACATATTTATAATACATTTTAAAGTTGTGCGGCCATCAAATTATATCAAAAGTTCGGATTATACTAACTTGGGGCGAGAGTATAATATCAAAATCAATGCACTTCAAAGAAGTTCTCGCTTTACTATTTATTCAACCCAAAGCCAAAAGTATTGTATTCTGATTGATAATCATGACAGTTTTTTTATTTATTCACTTTCAGTTAACTTAATTACACAACCCTAGACAAATTACTTTAGGTAAATTAATTAGTGTAATTGCTATTTTAGAAGGAGGTTGGTGTGACTTGCGGAATGTTCCATAGGAAGACACATTCAAACAGTTGGGTTCCTAACATGCGAAGAAAATTTTGAAGACCTAAGTTTCCAAAACACGGGTGTGCGTAAAATCCCCCAACACAATCGTACATCATGTTGAAAACAATAAAAATAAAAATAAAAA